>JAAAKE020116607.1:3516-15942 GCA_010014785.2 Anisolabis maritima | reverse complement strand
CTAAATTTGAATAGAATTGTTCTGTTAATGGAAACTCAAAGTAATAAAAAATTCCCTTTGATCTCATGATTTATTCTTGCTTGCAACTTGAACGCCAGTCTCCTATCTCTTCTGTGGTCAATTATTCATTCATCAGTAGCAAGCAAGCAAGCATAACCGAACTAGGTGCAAACTTCAAATCAATTTCAAAAATTTTTCAATTTTTTTTTTTTTTTTTTTTTTTGTATTTAAATATATTCACGTGGACTTCTTTATTTATGACTTTGACGGTTTCTTTAAATTTTCCTTTGATCTATGTGTTTAAAAGTAAAAAGTTAACTCTCAAGAGAAATTTCGATAACACTAAAAATACGGATATACATTATTAATCTTCAACTTTTTTTTTTTTTTTTTTTAAATTTTTATTTAGAAATGATATCTTCTGACATGAAGAGAGCTTAGGTAACCATAATTGTGTCATTTTAGAAAAATAATCAGGGGTTTTTAATCTCTTACGTCTTACAAACCATATTTATTGTACATAATATAATTTAAATAAATATATACGCTTGGGACAGGATGCGATCCACGCGACCCTTGGAACGGGAAGCCAGCCTCTCTCTCTCTCTGTTCAGGAGCTAGCTGAAACCAATATAAAAGCAAAATAATAGGTTTAGGATAGAGATACAGAGACCTGAAAATTAACCTTTTGAGAAAACTCTATACTATGTTAGCAAATTCTTTATTCTCTATTTCGTCGTTTTTCGGCACTTACCCAATCACTGCCGTGCGTCAAAGCGATTGCGATAATAAATTTTATTTCAATGTAAATGTATAATATAAATTAATTTTCCAGCATAAATAGTATACAAAATGACGAAATAAATTTGTACTATTAGAAATAATTTTATAACCGTACATTTGTAAACCCAATTTGACCATGTTCGGAGATGTTTGGAAAAACTGTTAGGTTTTTAGGAATGGAAAGAATTTATGCATCTCACTGTCATTATAAAACCCGTACGCCTACTGCTAACCCTACAAACCGGCGAAATAACATCCCTGGGTGGGGGGGTGGGGGGGGGGGGGTTGATCGTTTTTTGAATCCAAGGTTTTAGCAATTTAAAACAACGCAAAGACCGAAACACGAAACCAAGAAGGCCACCACTTGACTGAATATATTTTCTGGGGAGATTCGCTTCTATGTAACGAAACATTTCCTGATATACTTAACTATGTTAAATATTATAATATACGTGAGATATACTTTTTTAAACAAAAGCGTTACATAGGGAGAGGGGAGTTAATTACCTGTCATGATTTTTTTTTTCAATTTTAATTCCTTTTTCAGTAGCTTAAGGCATTTAAACTTTAAACTGTACAAATTAATCTTTCAGCAACACACCCTAAGGAAAAAAAAATTATTGAAATTATATTGGCTACTAATTAATTTAAATAAATATGGCCGTCTATATTTAATGGTCTCAGATACTGAAAAAGACTTGAAAAAATTAATAATATTTGGACCAAATTTGTTTATACCCGGAGTGGGACAAACAAGGGACTTTCCTTTGTTAGATCATGAAGCTCTAAGGGACAGGGACAAAAATATTTTAAATAATCATTTATTTAACCTGTGATAGCTACTACTATTTTTAATTTGGCAATTTAAGTAATTTTACCTTAAATTCATAAATTGAAAAATTGAGACACACGCGGGAGTCGAACCCACGTTTACGCGTGAGAACCGCGAAATTGATTGATATTTTCTAAATTCTAAAGAAAATTCTTCCCATTTCATTGATATATATTTTATTTTTAGATCTCGATCCCTTCAAATAACCGAGTTAAGACCACCAATTTTCAGGGGGGATTTTACTCCATTAATCTAGTATATAGCCACGATCGATGGATTTCATTAAGAGGCTTTAAATTCCACGGTCAACAAGATCATGGAGCGAGAGTGAAGAGATTATCATTCTCATCAAAGATATAAATCCTTCATTTTTTTCGATTTACAAAAAAAAAAAAAAAAAAAAATTTAAATTAATTAAAAAACAAAAAAAAACAACAAAAAAATAAATGAAGAGAAAAAAAAAAAAAAATATTCTTTTAATATTTCATTCATTTTTAAATGAAATTTCATTTGACGTTCATCAAATTAATAAATTCTATTCTATATATTAAAAAATAAAATTATTGTATAAAAAAATGATAGGACAAAAAAACTAAGGAGAATTTAGAAAATTTATTAACTTAATTAATCTTTTTCCCCACATCCAACAAGAATTGCTATAATATGAGTGGATTTAGAATAACTCTGCCTATTTTTATTTATCCTCCTCATTTTCTGATATGGGAACCCATAAAATTTTGTTCATTTTTCTCACATTATTCTGACAATAAGGCTTCATATAGATTTTTTTTTTAATACAGAAATTCATCCTCTCTCTCTAATGGTATATAAAGAAATTTTCCATCTTTTTTCATTTACAAGATATACCGGTGCAAAAGGGTTAGGTAGTTTTCTCATTCTCATTTTTACTCTCCAGGTACGGATGAATGAAAATCAAAAAAGCCCTTCTGCCAACTGTCCCTAGTTTACTGATCTCAAAGAATGTATACACTTTTTAATAAATCAGGCTCAGTGTCGATTACACTATAATAAAAAATAATTTCAAAAATTTGGAAAAACAATAATTGTTTATAATGCACAAGGTAGAAAAATCAAATTTCTTGTGAATATTAAAATGGGGTATATAATGCTAAAAATAAACGAGTGGAACGCTCAATCCAACTTAAAAACAAAATATATATATATATTTACAGTTTATTTACAATGAGATTGTTAAGATCGATACATAAACATAAGACATATTGATGAGTTTCTCTTATTCTGAATGTTGCACCCGTCTCTTTCATAAAATCGGCAACATAAGACTTTGTAACCAGGGTGCCAACCTTCAGTCATATTTTCATAAATTCCGTTCTAAATTCAAATTCAAAGACGTTTCTTCCATATGAGAAATTCAATAAATAATTCAATGAATGCTATATTCTTTTAGAATATACATAGCCTATAAAAAAAATAACTGTAGGTAAAGTCGATGTATAATTCCAAAAAAAAAAAAATCAAAATTGAACTTCTGCTACCAATATGTTTTCAAGTCTCCCAAATTCATTTAAATAGTTTGGAATGATGTCTGTCGGTGGTAATTTCTTTCATCCAGATTAAATCAAAAAAAAAAAAAAATTTATTCGATTGTATTGACACACAAAAAATATAATATCATAAAAAAAGGGTGAGGGGGGGGAGATGAATATTTTTTTTCTTAGATGACCTCCTGAATAAAGAAACATTACTTGTATCTTTATTAAAAAAATTATTCTTGGTTTTTTTTTTTTTTTTTAAAGATTTTTCAGCATCTGAGGCCATTTAGACTCCGTCCTTATTTATTTATATTAATCGGAAGCCAATATAATATAAATAATTTTTTTTCTACTCAGTTTGGGAAGCGACCGTTGGTACTTGAGGCAAAAATTTTACCTCTGCACCAAGGGACAGGTTGAACTTGAAGCATCGCTATTTTTTTTTTGAGGGAATTAAAGCCATAAAAACACTCAAATCCTAACAAAAAAAAAAATCATTCACCGGTTGGTGTATCGTGCACTGTTGGTACACACCAAATCCCATCAGCAGTTTCGGGCTCAATGGCTAATTCCTGGTGCACTTTTTTTTTTTTTGGAGTGAGAGACTCTTCATCTCTCCGCCATGATCAGCATCATTAATTAAGTCGATTAAAATTTAATCTTATCTAATAATGAATGTGATCAATTATTATAAATGAACTCCCCCCTCCCCCCCAGAAGTCGAGAGATTACTGATATATTACTGATATTGATAATATTGATAATCTTAAAAGCCAAGGAGTGTGGGTTCGGATCCCAGGCAGTCCAATGAATATTTATTTAAATCAATTTGGATACCAAAATGAAATTCTCCTTTTACTTTATTAAACATCTCTTCTAAATCTCACAATTATCGACAAATTGTCCGCTCATCTTTAACTGATCGACTTGTAATTTCATTGCTCTCGTTATCTTTATTCCCAGAGGAATATGAAATTTTTTGTTTTTATTAGTAAAATAATCCAAAAACCTTATTTTATTTTCACGTTGATTCGTTTAATAAAATCCCACCAGAGAGAGAGAGAGAAGGCATTTTGCACTTTATTTCGTTATAGATTAACTTTTTTTTTTGTTTGTTTTTTAAAGGTATGTAATTTCTTTTAAATGAAAATACCTCCTTCCTCCTTCACTTTATTTTTAGGTCAAAACTCAAATATAAATTTATTGTTTTCCATTTTTTTATTTTTTTGCTTCATATAAAAATAATTTTTACTTTATCTCTTCTTAAAGAAAAGAATTTCTTTATTAAATAACTTTTCCGAACAAGATCGTAAATGCAAGGGCAAAAATATTCTTGGAATGAAAAAGTAATATATCCCTAGGGAATTGTACATGTATTTGTGATTTAGATACCGAACCGCCCAAGGCCGGCTGCGCGCCTAGTATGAAATTTTAAAAAAAATTATTGAAATAAAAAACCCGATGACAAATCTTATATTTATATTTATGAAAAACATTAAAGGCCTTAGAGGTTAATACTGTCCTTTCTTTTTTTTTTTTTTTTTTTTTTTTTTGTACGTTATCTATCTATATTTATTTGAAAACATTGATAATAATTACTTCGTAGAGGTAACTTCCGCCCCCTCCCCTCCATGTTAAGGTAATGTCAGCTAACCTTCAAAGCCAAAGGATGTGAGTTCGGATCCCAGGCACTCGGATGAAAATTTATTTAAATCAATAAGCCTGGATCGTCGGATCGTAATTATATATATATATATTTATATCGTTTAATGTCAATATGGCCTCAGATGCCGAAAAGACAAAAAAAATTACAATTCATTTATAAATTTAAATTTAATTATCAAAATTAACAATTTGTGGAATTTATTTAGAATAGAAAAAAAAAAAATTAAAAATTAAAAAAAAGATTTTTTAAGATTTTTTTTTTTTGTCTCTTCGACATCTGAGGCCATATTGACATGAAACGATATAAATAATATTTATTGACGATACAATGATCCAGGTATATTTACATATTTACATCAATTGGTATCCAATTGATTTAAATAAATATTCCTCGGATTGCCTGGGATCCGAACCCCCAACCCTTGGCTTTGAAGGTTATCAATATTAACAATGTTAGTATTTTTAAGGGGGGCGTTTTTTTTTTTTTTTTTTTTTTTTTTTTTTTAGATATTTTAATTATAAAATAAATATAAAAAAGTGTTGGTATTACAACTAAAGCTATATACAGAATTTCATTTCAGTTTTGAGAAATGGGTATGTCCAGACAGACAATCAAAGCAAGTAAAATAAAAGCTTTTAAAAAAATAAATATACAATTTAAAATACAATGTTTAGGTAAAAATATTACAGAATATTTCAGAATTCTTTTATTTTACCTGAAGAAACAAAACCTCGCCACTTGAAAAAAAAAAAAAAAAAAAAAAGGTCAAGCGGAGATTATTTTTGCACATGTTACGGGAACATCTTTAAAAATTTAATCAAATGAAAATTCTTTTTTTGGTTACTGAAGATGTTTTAACAAAATCGAAAAGAGAAGTCAAGTACTATCCCTTTCATAAGGAAAATAACAACGTTTGGTTTCGTCTTAATAGATGATTAGAAGACCTATATGAAATGCGAAAATACTAAATTTAATTATTGATGATTTTTAATTTATTCCAACTCTTCTCATTTTCCATTTAGAAGATTCAAAAGATACAGTTTGTCTAATTACTTTTGAGACGGATAGTAGGTTCAGTCAGGAAATCCCAACCAGCAGATGTTTATCTCTGGTCGCGAGTCACAATCAAAAATCCAATTAGAGGAAATAATTCGATAAGAGATCACTTTATTAAGTTTCTATTCTATTTTAAAATATACTTTTGTATTACTATTTATTTTTCAAATAGACCTCAAATCATTCACGGCAAATTAAAAAAATACAGACATGGACAATTACACACACATGACGAATAAATAAATTTTGCCTGAAACGTCTCCTCCTGCATCCAAAGGTATTTATTTCATTGCTGCAACTTCCCTCATTAGAAACTTGCTTCTAAACATTCACTACAAGATATTATTTGTTTGATATTTATGGTGTTGAGAGAGGATGTCCGAAAGGAGAAGAATCTCCTTATTTTTTGATTTCAAAATATTTTTAGTCGAAGTTCAACTTTCTGAAGCTCTTATTAAGAAACTAGAGCCTTGACACTTCTCCATCCTGTGAATTAAGAATAATTTGTTAGATAGGGTTTGTATAATAAAACTCTCCTTTAGACTTTAAATCTCTGGTCCTATAAGTAAAAAATCGGATGTCTTATGATGGATATTAACATACATTCAGGATTATCAAATTAGACGTTTCGGACAAAATTTATTAGTCCATCTTCAGTCACTTATTGGCTGTTTTTAAGAGGCCCAAAGTTGTCATGAATATGGAAATATATGTGTACATATTTCTTTTTACTATAGTGAGTGTCATGTGGTGATCTGATTTATACATCATTATAAAAATATACTCATGACAACTTTGGGCTTATTACAAATAGCCAATAAATGACTGAAGATGGGCTGATAAATTTTGTTCGAAACGTCTTTGTTTGCGTTTTGACATCCAAAGATTTATCCGACTTCTTTTTACTTTACCAGCCTCCAACAGCAACTGAAAAAGACAAAATTTTCCATCACAAAGATACTTTAAAAAATATTCAGTATATTTTTATAACGATTTTACACACACACACTCAAAACTGAGACGTCATTAGGAAATATTTTTATAGCACTTTCTACAAGATATATAAATTTTTCTTAAAATAATATTATATACCATAATATGGGAGTCCAGGGTTCGCTGATGGTGTGTGCTGCGTAGCTCGTTTAATTTTATTGTTGAGAAAATTATTTTTCTAAAATTCGCTATTCTAACAATGATGATGACCCCATTGAATAAATTAATTTATTAATTTGAACTTGGGAGTAAAATAGTTGAACAACTCTTTATAATAGAAGATGAGTTGGTTGTTTAGGATAGAGAGGGTGAGGTTGCTTCCAAACTATTTACAAGTTCTCTCCTCCATAAAGTTTTTATAAGTTTAATGAATGAAATAAAATCATATGAGGAAAAGTGAACAAAATCCAACCACTTCACAATTTGGAACTTTGCGAAACACACAACAGGTCCTTCTGTTCAATACAATTGTTGTCAAGCCATTGCTATGGAGAGAGACAAATTTTGGAAATTCAAGGACAAAATCTATTCGAGAAATAAAATAAAATCTTGTAGGTGTTCCCATAGAAAGTGCAAAGTGTAGATTAAATTCCCTTGGGAAAATATGAATTCGGCTGACCTAAGTTTCAAAAATATTATAAAAGGACTCACCCTCTCGAGGAGAATTCCTCCCGGCCGGGCGCAACGTTCATTTTGTATATACAGGGCGATTCAAAAGTAATAACTGTAATTGGTGTAAACAAATTATTTATTTATTTATGCGTAGGTCAAAAAATATGCAACATCATTTGGCGGTCCACAAACGAAAAAATTGGGAACCGCTCGCTAGTTTATCTAATAGAGAGTGCGCCTTGGAGAGCTGCAAACAGTCTTACACGGGATCTCACCATTTATCTATTTTTCAGGCAAAATTGAATATATTTTTTTTTCCCCTGACGAGAAAAATCTATTTATTAATAATTTTTTTTATTTTTATTTTCGGAAATGGTCTTCTTCCCCTGATAGAAGAGAGAGAACCCCAAGAACCGGAAGTTCTCTTCCCCCCACTCTCACTCAAGCTATTAACAAACATAATAACATTCAAATACAATTCAATTAACTCTGACGAAGAGAATTATTTTCCTCTAATGGAAAAGAAAGAATAGGGCGTGTGGAACCTCAGCCATTCTAATTGAAAATCCTTTGAAAAAAAAAATGGTTAGTATTACTAGAGGACACCACACAACTTTCTCTTACCTAAACAGGTCACATCAAATTTTTTAGATTATGCTGTTTATATTATTTTTCCCTGTCTCTTGGTACATAGGTAGAGGTCTCACCATCAATGGTTCGCTTCTCGTCTTGAGCGACAAAAATTTATTTAAATAAATGTCTAAATAGCCTCCGATGCCAAAAAAGATTTTATATATATTATTAATTACATTAAAAAGAAAAAGAAAAAGGTCACTAGATTAAATAAAGTTTCAGAATTTCTCTCTATGATGACGTAGTTTTCTTATCTTAAATCCAAATTTTTAAGAAGAAATCCTCTCCCATTTAAAATATTGTTATAAATTGAGGAATTGAGGAATTCGCGACTAGTAGAACCAGACAATTTCAGTCTTCTTTTATCCCCATAACCTCCCATGATTGGAACAACCTCCCAATTACAATCTTCAATCTTCAACGAGCACCTTTTAAAGTCCCCCTCTCTCTTAAAGATCCACTGGATCTTATGCTTCCATATCAAAAAAAAAAAATTGAGCTATGCCATTTTGAATAAGCGTTATTTTATAATTATAAAAGAATCACACTGGCGCATTATACTCAATATTTTTCACTCTTAGAAAACAAAGCGATGACATCTTATGTGATTTAGACGCTGATGCAGGATAGCTTTTAATACCTCCGAAATATACGGATAAAAACTCACCAAGTTTATTTACCAAACATTTAGCCTTCTTATTTATTTTTACTATGATTGTTATGAAATTTGAGCCAAGGCTAGTGACAAACATCTGAATTAATACTACTAAATTTCAAAAGATTTGGTCCAGGAGATGATGAGAAATTTGTAATTCTTAACAAATATTAGAACCTTTTTATACCGCGCCCTGCCTACCGATTCTTTCTAAATTTTTAATAGCTTCTTAGACTCTCCTAGGACTAAATTTGTAAGGTTTCATTCTTTTCCAAAGTGTGTGGTTCTAAAAATATAAAGTTATTTTAGAACATTGCAGGGTTAAAATTTTCATCACCATAATATTTTCCCTTTACTATTGTAAATAATAGTGGGGGAAATAGCATATTTTATTATAATCTGTGCAAAGCTCCATAATAGACGTGTATCTAGAATAATATAATTTTTCAGGGAAGTGTAATCTACTTTTTGGAGAGTATCCAGACCAATTTTTTGAACGAATTCGCTCTGTGAAATAATATAAACTTGAGATGCTGAGATTTCCAGTTATGTGATGACAGCATCTATAAGATAAAAACCTTAGGGGGGCGGGGGGGAGGGTGGGTTCCACTTGAAATGAAAACGCATATTCTCAATTTGATTATCCGGCTAGCAAGAGAGAGAGAGACGTTCAGTGTAAACCAGGCCATTATGACCCCGGCGTTATTGATCAGTGGCGTCCCCCCCCCCCGTCCCTTCTCTCCTTTTGCGCCCCCCAAGTCGTCAACACATCCCTAGAGCGACGGCAACCCCACATCACCACATGCAGGCAGCACTCCTTCCTTTCCTTTCCTTTGTCCTCTTTCGTTTTGCTTGCTTGTTTTGACATTCGTTATTTGCTCCTCTTCATTCATTCATTGCCTTTTCATGCTCTTTCAAATTACAGTTGAAAATCGCCTTCTTCTAAAAAACAAAAGGAAAGAACAAAGAAAAAAAGTCTCTTTGTTATTTAAGATTTTTTTTTTTAAATATTCTTTTTTTTCGGCACCTAGCCAAGGAACTTCCATTTCAGGAGGCGAAGGAATTTGAAATTTAAAAAAATTAATTCCTCTATCATTTAAAAAACACCCTTTCCCTTTGGAGCTTGTGCTATAACCCGTCAATTAAACTCCAAATTTTTTTATGCCCTTCTTAAAAACAAAATTACAAAATTTCATCGTGAAATATAAGGTCTTTCAAATTGAGCGGAAAAAGTTAATAGCTGATAGCTGGTAGCCATGTTGATGTTTTTTTTCATTGCTAAAACGTCATTTGTACTCAGTGGTTTTTGGCCAATCATCATGGAGAGGTACTCGGCTCTACAACGTTTACAAATTATAAAAAGAAAAAAATTTATTATATATCTGCTCAAGCAATGATGAGCATAATCGACCAAAAAAAAACCAACCGCTTAATATATAATCTTTTTTTTTTTAAAGGAATATTCCAAATTTTAAGGAGATTTCACGTTTATTAATTTATTTTCACCACCCCACCCAATTTTTCGACCCCTTGAATATATTTAATTCTGGACTTGAGTCATTTCAAAAATCGAAAATAAAGATGGAACCCCCTGCCAGCGAGCTACGCAGCTAGTTTGTTTAAATTATTATATATAACTATCGACTCCCAGTCACTTGGAGCTCCCGGGAGCCCAATGATCACTTGATCTACCAGCATAATGTATACTCACAAACAAACGTTATTATATAGATCCTTCCAGCTAATATATAGCCTGTCCATGTGATGAGGTCACAAATTGTTTTGATTTATATATTTCTTAGATGACGGCTTTCAACGTTTCAACTAATTTGAGAGCTTATTCTTTGGCTGCTTTCTATATCAAATGAAATTTTATACTTACAAACTAACTTTTAATCATACTATCTGATAAAAGGTGAACTTTGATTCTTGAGCATGACTATTGACAGCAATATTTAAAAGTTTTAATAATAATAATAAAATAGTAAACACGCTCAAACAAATCTTTCAATCCACTCAGCAGGTGATCGACAGTAAGAAATATTTATCCCCAAGGATCAGATGGGTAAAGATAGGTTCACGAATTGTGAATAGAGGAAGCCTATTCCAGATCTTCGTATTGGGTAGTTAAGTTAAAGTCCTCTTTGAGAGAGAGAGAGGGAGGGGTGGGGGGGGGGGGAGATTACTTAGAAAATCTCCTCCTCACCTGTAAATATGTCTCCCTCAGGCTTGTTTTTGACGCTTCTCTCCATTTAAACTTTGCTTAAAAGCCAAGAGATGTGGATTCGGATCCCAGGCAGTCCGATAAAAATTTATTTAAAGCAATTGGATATCAATTGTGCCTGGATAACGAGTATCGTAAATAATAAATTGATAATGGTTTACAAGCCTATATGGCCTCAGATGCCGAGAGGCTTAAAGATTAAAAAAAAAAAAAAAAAACTAAACTTTCCGCAATAGAAACGTTCAAAATCATAAAGTATTTTTTAAACATGTTCCGACTGAGCATATATATAAGGAAAGGTAAAAAAAAAGGCCTTTTCAGTTCAATAAAAAAAGAAAACAAAACACCTACAAATTTTTTATATTTTATTTACCGTATTCTCTCAGATTTCTCGTTTCGACTAAAATAATTCTTAATTAATTTGTTAATCAAATAGTTTATTTAAAACATATGTTTTGAAAGCATAAGAAAAGTATCAAACTTATTGATTTATCTCGACGACAACTTTCTTTCTCCCCCCTTATATCTTAAATTGATACACCTACCTTTATTTATAAAATATTAATTATTCTAACCACCCCTAAAGCTAGAAAAATAAAATTTAAAGACATTGGAAAGTATCTTTTTCTCTTCCTCAGTGAGGAGATATCCAATTTTAGAGTGCATTCCCGAAATTATAGACACCTTCACGAAAATAGCCACCAATGCTACATCACATAGTACAGTCCAACCAATGTTCGTTTATATATATATTTTTCTGGATTGAAAAGATCTTTTTTTTAACTTTCTTTATTTTTTAAACAACTCTTTTTTTTTTTTTTTGAATGGGAAAATATTTATGTATTAAAAAAAAGTAATATTTTCAAATTTTATATATTAAAGAGAGAGAGAAAAAAAAGAGAAGATAGTGGTAGCAATATCCATTTTATTTCAGCGAACTATTCTAATAATTTCTCATTCTCTTCACTCTTTTTCTTTCCTTAACATAAATTTTTTATTTTTAAATTATCTTTCTCTATTCCACAGGGAAAATATCAGGAGTGAGGAATCTCTCTGAAATAAAAAGCCATATTCATTTTTTGAAAACAGATAATAAAATTTCTAGTATTTTTTAGTTTTTTTTTTTTTTTTTTTTTTTTTTGCAAGTGGTTCTTAATAATAAATTCCATTTAAATTTATTATTTTTGTAGGCGAAAGGACGATGGGCTTACCAAATTATTAGTGAAATAAAAATTTATTTCAATTATATTTTATATTATGAGAGATTGGAAGAAAGCATTATTTTTGAATCTATGAACATGTTAAGAATAAAATATACCGAAGAAACTATGTTGAAATAAAATAAATTTTGAAAATAGACGTACGTCACTTGAATTTTCTATATTATAAACATTCTGAGGATTAGGAACTTGGAAACCCATTTTTGTGTTAAAAAAATATGTATGATTTGTATAAATT
>JAAAKE020116596.1:0-15944 GCA_010014785.2 Anisolabis maritima | reverse complement strand
CACAGACAAACAGACTATTTTACGAGACCGTTTTTTTTAGACTCGGGGAACCTCAAAACGAGTATTTCTGTTGAAATCTCGGCATCAATTTTTTTTGCGATCGCAACTTTCTCATCTTATATTACATTATATATTTCTCATCTTATATTACATATATATAGTTAAGAGAAAGTAAAAAAAAAAATTTATTTACTAATTAAATTTTTTATACCTATAAATATTGCTTTCAGGCTAAATGGGAAATAGAAAAATTGATACTGCCACTATTTGCCTCTTCCATGTTGAAAAATTATTTTAAAAAAATTGTCTACCCAAAAAATCTGGTGTGATAGCACATTACATTACTTTCTCTTGGGTAAGAAGCTAAGAGAAAGTTATATCATATGCTGCCACAACAGATTATTTTAAATTAGTATTAATAATAGGAAAATATATTTATTAAATATTTTATCTTAGCTTTTAGAATTCAACCATCATCACCCTAAAGCGCTTTATCGCCGTGCTCAAGCTTACATAGGCCTTGGAGAGTATGAAATGGCATATTCAGACTTAAACAAAGCACAAATTATCTTGCCTAATAATGTAGATATTCAGAGAGAAATGCAAAATTTAAAACATCTTAATAAAAAATGGAAATATTATGAAAGTAAAATTTTTCAAAATATGTTTAAATAAATAATCCTTTTATTTAATTGTGTTAAATAACAGCATAATTTAGAATGTAAAAATTATATACAAACATTTAAACCTATTTTGAAAATTCACTTAGTAAAGTTAGAATTTGCGAAATGAAGTAGCTTTCTTATCTAAATTATATCCCATTAATATAAGAGATAAACATTTTTTCTATAAAATATAAAAAATGTATTTAGGATGGAAGCTACAACTAAGAGATGTAGGTAGGTATTTTTTCTTTCCTTTTATTGCTCTTTAAGCTGATTTTCCGATCTAGGTACATTATATTAGAGGTATACACAAAAGCATGACGAATCAAACATTAACTAAATCTAATATATAAATATATATGTGGAAGTGTTGAGATCTCAACAATCAACGTGAATCAACCCGTGAAAACACTATTCTACATATATCCAACCGTGAAAATCTTCCAGAACATATATATATATAAATACACACACCAATGAGACCCTACCATAAATTAACAACATTGTCGCTCTTAATTTGTATACATTGTTATATGTATTTCAAATTCAACCTCTGACCATAAATACTACTATCAAATTGGACTGAAGATGAACAAGTAAACCTGATTCGAAATGTCTCAATTTTGAGTTTTTTTTGAGAATCCAAAAGCTGCCTCATTGCTGATCCTGCCTTTCTCTCTATTATAAACCAAATTAATTGTTTCATGAGTTGTTATATATATGTCCCTCATATCATTAACTTGCCACTTCAATTTTTATTTTGTTATGATATATGTTGCATTGCAGTGCCTTATATATGTGCAAAGAGTGCATCGCACAAGAGAAGCCAAAGTTCAAAAACAAAATTAAAAATTAACAAAACGAAATAGGAGGAAATGAAAGATAATTTCCAAGATGTTCTTCATTTATTATTAATTAATTCAGACCCCCCTGTGGCCGAGAGTTTAAAGATACTAACATTGTCAATATTGATAACCTTAAAATTCAAGGGCTGTGGGTTTGGCAGTCCGATGAAAATTTATTTAAATCATTTGGATACGAATTGATATAAATAAATATGCCTGGATAATTTGTAGCATAATTAAAATAAATTTGAATCGTTTCAAATCTATATGGCTCAAAACCGAAAAAACTTTAAAAAAAATTATTACTGATGAAATAATTTAAAGTTGACTAATTAAGACTATTAAATTTCCAAATTTTTTTATTGAGTGAGTGACGGCAGGCAAATTTTTTGGTACCAAATTGGAGTAAAAAAGTATAAATATAAACGATTGACTTTTATCAAATGAAATTAATTAATGAGAAAGAAAGACATCTCAAGCCGACACCCCATTTTAAAAGCTTTTGAAATCTTTTTCAATATATATATATATATATATATATATAATTTTTGTCAATGTTTGATTTGTTATAATTTTATGTACAGCTCTGGAGATGGTCCCCACCGAAAAAAAACATCAGCTTAGAGGGCAAATAAAGAAAAAAAAAAATGTCTAATGGCATCTCTTTGTTTTACCTTCCATCGTAAATAAACCTGCACAGATATATATATAACACCTTTTGGCCAAAAATTAGTTATTAATTAATTAACCTAAATTAGTCAAAGAATAAAAAAAAATCAGAATTATACGACGACGGATAAATCGTCAAAAATTATAGATCTTTTAGATTTCTAACATATACATGTACTTTAAAATTTTTTAAATTTTATAAATATAAAACTGACAATAAAGCTTGCATGTTCCCTATCTAAATACTTTATTGTCTGTTTATACATGTATATAAATCTTATATTCAATTTTAACATTATAAAAACAGCAAGTATTTAAATATTCCAAAGATCAATTAACAATTAATGATTACTTTTCATTATCTTTTAAAAATGCAAAGAAATATATATATATATATATTTGTTATAAAAAAACGTAATATAAAATTTATCTATTTAAAACACGAATTAAAATTAAAACACCTCGCCTATTTACATTTATTAGATGACATTATGATAATGCTACCTAATATATATATCAAAATTTTATTTCATATTTTATCTTTGTTGAATTTATTACATTATTTATACAGCAAATTAACACAACGTTTCGGCTTCTAATTCAATGTCTGAAATTACTTTGACAAGATATATCCCATTATTTGTCACACTGAAAGCTGCTTCTGATGACGGACATAAAATTTGTGACCAAAACATTTTGCTAATTTGTTATATATGTTACCTGTTATTTGTATAATTACCTATTTCATGAATTAGACAATTTTTTCCCCAAATTCGTGAAATATGCAAAACAATGCTTAGTATCTGAAATCGGCTAATTCAAAATTATCAAATTCGAGTGGCCAGAAGCGGTTCACGCACTTTCCATAAAGTCTAAATTTGGCAAAAAATTGCCTAATTCATGAAATAGGCAATTATACTAGATTTATTTGGCATAAATGAAACCAAAAAATTTAACAAACCAGGTTTGTGCTAAATTATTGTCTATTTATTAAATTAAATAAAAATTTTCTCTCACCGAAATAAATGCACTTAAAAGAAAATGAAGATAAATTAAAAGCAAGTTTAATTTTTATGATTGAATAAATGACAAAAATAAAATAAAATTTTGGAAAAAATTATACTATTTCCAAATTAATTTTTTTAAATATTATTTTCTAAAAAAATTTTATATAATTTTCAATGAAAAGAAAATGATAGAAAGAAAGATGATAAGAATTGCTTGGTTAAGAAGTAGTTGAATTAGTTGTCAGTCAGGCCACCAATTTTGATAATTTAATTTTATATAAATATTTAAAATTTATAAGGAAAAATGACATCAAACTGATTCCTATTTTCAAACTTTTGATCCAAAGCGTTAATAATTACTAAATAATTTTAGAATTTTTTTAGAGTAGAATTATATATAATTTGGTGTGTTTATCCTGACACTTGCTCTTATAAGACTGAATTTAAGACTAAACTTTTATAAATATTTATATATTCATATTTTCATATAATTGTATATAATTTAGAGAGGTGCATATATTAATATTTTTTCATTTAATTTTTGATATTTAAAAAATCTATGTTAATTAGGATTAAATTCATTTTCTCCATTCATTCATTACTAGATTATTTTCTCTGAAAACGGGATAACAGAAGGAATAATAGTTCAATATAGAATTTTATATTTTGTTTAATAGAAAATAAATAAATAGAAATCCAGCATAGTTAGACTAAAGTGGCAAAAAAGGTATTTTAAATTTTTAGAAAAATAAATATTTTAAACATGTTGAAAATGAAAATATATCTAATTAACTATTTTTATACTCTTTTTTAAAAGACAGCCGATTCGTTTTGTGAGGAATATTCTTTTTTTCCTATTACTATAAATAATGTTATATATTAAATTTGATGTTAATAGTTTTGTTAATTGCTAATTATTTTGTTTTTGAAAAATCTACTCAATTTTATGACTTGGATCTGGAAAGAGCCTATTTAAATTTTCGGAGAAAATGGGCTAAGACATTTACTAGACAAATAATTAGTAAATTTTCTTAATGGGCCATGCCAATTTGGTAGTATATCAGGGCGGCTTATAGAGGAGAAAACTTAGTTTCAGGCAAATCAAAGTTAACCTATTCCATTAGGGGTTGCTTCATTTTTAGTTAACTACAATATAATTGAAAAAAGCCAGTGGCGTGTCAGAAGGGGCCTCAAAGCCAATCAAATTCCAAAAATTAACACAAAATTTCAATAAAAATATGAAAAAATTATAAGAATAATAAGTTTAAATTAAATTTATTTATTTACTAATTAGACAAAAAAAGAAAAGCTAACTTTTAAGACCATGCAAGAAAAAAAATTTTATTTGGACGCCCAAACTTAGGCCATCTCATACAAGTATTCTGTCTGTTCTACTGAAATAACCAGACAAGTTACGAGTATTTAGAAAAATCCATAAAAAGTTAGCTAGCTATACATTCAACAACATGCCCTAATTCTAGTAATATAAACTTATATTATTAAAAATTAATTTTTTTAGTCATTTTCGGCATCTGAGGCCATTTAGACTCCTTCCTTATTTATTTATACTAATTTGTAACCAATATAATATAAATATATATAAATAAATTTTAGTCTCTCAGGACAGGAAGCACCAAGGGACAGGGCAAAAATAATAATAATAATAATAATAATAATAAATTTAAAAAAAAAATTAACTCAAAGGCGGTAAATAAGGTTTTAGACCAGTGCCGCAAAAAAATTGGCACGGTCCTATCCTTTATCCCTAGAAAGAGCTGTAAAATATTCTTCACTTTAAATTAATCTTTAAAATACTAATAATAAACATTAACTATAATGAATAAATATACAATTTTTTCTGTTTAAAATTCTATTTTATACAAATAAATCAATATAATAGTTTAAATTTCAAACTTCTAACTGGAATTTTCTCAAAAACCAATTTTTTGGATTTAGTCTTTTTAGAATCAAGCCACAGAATTGAATCAGCTTTACCTACTTGGAAACTTCAATTAGACTAGTTTTTGGGATGTCCCAAAAAAAATGCAGTTTTTATTGTTGTTTATTGAAAATTAAATATTATATCTTTTGTTCACTATAAATTGAGTTTTAAGTATGAAACACCACATTTCCTATGTCAGCACGTAATTACTCTGTTGCGATTCTTGCTATTTAATAAAGCCCAGAGAAAGAAATCACATGATCTGGGTGGCCAATGCTGCGCCGCTGGATAGGAACCGATCCGGGAACTTGTCATGGAAAAGTGTATAAAAACAAACCATGAACTGTACTGGAATTCAAGAAATAAATTCGCCGGATCGGCAAACTCGACGGCCATAAAGAATTTCATCGACAGAGTAATGGTTGTCATATAACTGATATCATGTTTCACACTTAAACCTCAATTCTTAGTCAAATAAAAGTTTAATAAAATTAAATTGATATACAGCAATATTAAAAACTGCGGTCTTTTGGGACATTCTATTTTAGACAACTTCCTTTATAAATTAATGAACCAAGTATTCCGCTGATATCAAAATAGTGAGTTAAGGATTTAATAGAAAAGTTCTTAGAAGTATTAAAAGACTCTAGAAGAGGTTTCTACTAATGATAGATATGAAAAGGAATATATTTTATGTTATGTTAAAAAGGTTTTAACTAAGTTCCCTAATAGTGAACAAAGTATAGTAATTAGATGTGATTTTTATTAAAAAATAAATAAGCTAATGTGATTAAAAAATTATTCCCATAACAGTTATTCATTTGATTTTTACGTACATGCTTGTCCCTAATACATATAAATTTAATAAATCATAAATGATTTCCTTATGTATTTGCAGATTTTAAAGAATTCTTTATTTCCAAATGATTATTAATTATATTTTTTATTTTATAAGTTGTAATATCATAAATAAATGAAAAATACATATCCTGAAAAATATTTCCAAATGTTGACTATCATCTTTAGAAAAAAATATTTTGCCCATACTTTATTTGTATTTTATGGAAAATTATTTAAAAAATTTTCATTTGAATGCAAAGACTTTTTCAAAGGATGATAACAAAGATTTTTATATATTTATATATGTCTTTCAGTCATATGGCTTAATGTTTTATAAAAAAATACTGTAGTAATCAATTTTTTATTTAATTTATATTAGTTTTGCTTGGTTCTTAATGTTGTGCCTTGGATATAAAAATAAAATATTCTTGCCATTTTTAAACGAATTTTTATTATTTTTTATTTTAAGTAATTATTGTAATATAACTATAACCCAGATATTAAATTAAAATTCTTTAAACGATTTGCTTTTCTTCTAAAGCATCATCTCGCATATTTGAAAATATTTTGAAAAAACTTTTTTGTCTCCATCTATTATATAAAGAATTTCCAAAATATTTCCAAGGTGATTTAGAACCAATAACATTAGAGTTTTAATTTAATATTTGACCCAACATTCATCCCTACTGAAATACATAAGCATAGACTTCTTCCTATATTAGTCATTTAATTTTTTAAATTATTTATTAATCGAAATCGAACACTAAGAGAAAAATCCAGAATTTTCTCTCAACACAAGAAAAGGGCTTTAAGTTTCAATTTCATTTCACTCTAACCAGATGAAGAAATTTATTTAAAAAGATCTTATGATTACTAGAAAATTTTATAAGTGTTTTCTAAAAGAGTCTAGGAAGTAGGATGGGCGGCTGAATATTTTATATGAAGAATGGTGAAAGGTAAAATTTAAAAAAAAATTTGTTTTTAATATATAAAATTAGTACCGACGTTTTCCTCAGACAATTTTAAAAATACCTATATTTAGACATTAAATCCTTCTATAAGATGTGCTTAATCAATCGTCCCTTATGCATAGTGTGTCTCTTTCTTAAGTATATCTTACTGGAAGAGATAGAATTAATGTCTAAATATCAGTATTTATAAAATTTATCATGAGAAGAGCCGATCGAAACGTCGACATTTTTATATATTAAGAGCAAGATTTTTTTTAATTTCCACCGCCCTTTACTAATAGAGGCTTTAAAAACCGATACAGATTAAATAAAATTACTACTCTACTTTTTAAATATAAATAAAAATAGAAGCCAAATATTGTATAAATAAAATTGCTTGCAGATATCTTTCTTTACTTTCATCCCAACTTTGTAAATAATATTAATAAAAGTTCACTAAAATAAAACTTAATTAAAATAATTCAATACTAATTAATTTAAATAAATGTAGATAGTTAATGGTCATCGTCATATTCTATATTCAAATTCGTTAATGTTTATATGGTCTTTGATGCCTAAAGGCAAAAAATATTCATATAGGCCTATGATAATAATTTAAGATCTAAGATATCATTTTAATGAATACTAGATTCAAAATATAGTATTAATTTTTTACTTATTCTTCACTCTTAAATGTAAAGAGAATAGAAATAAAGTGTAAAATATCTTAATTTCTTATTTCTGAGAGAAATGTCACCGAATTGTTTATGAAAAGATTCCACGCTTTTATATGTGGTAAGTAAATTATTCATAAAATTTAACTAGGGAGCTAAGTTATTTTAACCTATAAATTCTTAAGATTGATTTCTATTTAAATCGCAATATTTATGGAAAAAATAACAAACAAAAACATATTTGGAAGAAATTATTGATTTGCTTTAAATTAAAAAAAAAAATCGTTCCTTCCTCGTTTGAAAGGGGAGGACATGAAGCAAAATTTGTTTTAATTTATGTCAGGGATTTTTTGAGGACAGTATTTAAAAAATATATCCGCGGGCCACATTTGAAAATCTCGTAATTTTTGGGTTAAAAAAGTTCTAAAATATTTGAAATAATAAATGTTATGTAATTTTGATGTCACTTGTAGCCCTAGGCTATTTTTATGACTTGAAAAATAATTTCTATAGGAAGTATAGTTTTCAGGTTATAAATAAATTGAACGAAATTTAGTCAACTCCAAATTCAAAAAAGTGCAATGAGGGTTGTAAATAACCATTAGCGTATTAAAAAGTAGGGAGTGAGACAAAAGTATAAAAATTGATTAGTAAATCTATAGATAAATCAAAAGTAGATCATTGCACAAAAATAATTCAAAGAGAATAAAATATCTAAGTAATGACTATTGGCCAGGGTCGAAACATTAATTAATAAGGAAAAATAGATAAATATAAAGTAACATCCCTCTTTTTCTTTTCCCAATATAATCAAAATAAACTCAATTGATTAACTATTTTGCTAAATAGATGTTTTATAGAATGAAAGCTAATTGCTTGTAATTCGAAGAGCTTAAGCCTCAGTCTGATATTTGACAAACATTCCCTTGCTTACTTATTAGCTTTATTAAGGTAATGACTGGTGCAGAGACATCAAGGGGACACAAAAATGATCTCATCCAAAGTAAATGAGATTCTCATGAGACAACTAATTAGCAAAAATGACATTAATTCTTAAAACAAACAACCTTTCTATAATTCTTAATTAAATTTTTTTAGAATAACAATTCTATTTAGTATAGTTATATAATATCAACAACACCTTTAAATTGAAAAATAAATTCTAATAATTGTAAAAAATATTGTAATTAATTCTTTTCCCAACCGGCCCGTCGCATGGGCTGACTCTTGATGGAGGAGGGAGATGGCTGGCATAAAATGTCCATGAGAAATGCCAGTCTCGATCTGATCTATAAATTTATCAAATTCTTTAAACAAATATTTCAAACATGATATTATCCGGTCTTCAGCATATCTCCCTCTCTCTCTGTATTATTTGTTATTCACACCAAAAGTATTATTTTACAATTTAAAATGATAAATAATTTTTTTAATCAAGTTATTTCATTTTAGAAAACAAAACTAAAAGTTTTCACAGGAAAAAGAATGGAAACATTTGGGAATTTTATAATTCAATTTTGCTATTAGAAATAACTTAACTTATAGATATTTTAGATAATAGATTTCTAGATATACAAAAACAATAAAAGGCACCGACAATTTAATTGATTAAGTTGGGGCATTTATTAGCTGTTGATTAGGTCAGAGGTCAAGGATCAAAAACCTTCTCATAAATAAATTAGAAGCTATGTGTTACCACAACATAACTTTTTCATTAAAAAGTAATATTTTTAATTTCCATAATTAATCGTTAATTTAAGTGAGATTATTTTAGAGTGAGGCGGGGTGAGGGAAGGTGATTATTAGACATCATATACCACACTCAAGGACACCAAAATTTGTTTTTCTTTTTTGAAAAAGGTTTTTCCTTTTTATATGTGCCTAAGGCTCTTTAAGAAATTTAGGAGGTAGATTTCTTCCCTGCAAAGAATTTAAAAACAAAATATTAACAAAAAAATAATTAATTTATAGAAACAATCCTTAAGTATAAATAATTTAAGTTTACTAAATTTGGCAGTCCTTGACATAATATTAAAGGCGGATGGGAGTGAAAAAAGTTTATAGAGATTAGTCTAGACATTTTTATAAGGCACAGTGCGATCCACAAAATTTTTAAGAATATTTAAAAACTAGTCCTTGTTATAGCAAAACGACACCTTAGTCAAAAGGTCTTAGTCAAAAATGACAATAAAACTATCTCATTTGTCAGAAGTTTTAAATTGTTTGAACTTTTTTAAAGAGAAAAAAAATAGACCTTATTTTTCTAACTCAAGGGAAACCCTTACTCTCACCCCCTTCGTTGATAAATATTCATTGAATTTAAAATACGTTTAGATTTGAAAGAAAAATTTCCTTTGAAAAAAAACAAGTACACTTAAGTAAAAGAGGGATTTAGGAAAGTAGCTTTCCTATCTCCTCTTTTTCACCCCAAAAATTCTCTTTGCCTATCCTCCAACAAAAAGAAAAAGAGAGACCTAATATTTTCAAGTTAAAAAAACTTTTCTAATTAAAATTAAAATATATAAAAAAGAGATAAAATTACCGAATTTCGGGAGAGGGGGAGGGTGGCATTTAGTATATAATAAAGTAGTAATATAATTTTAAGAAATACTGAAATCAGAGCTTGATAAATTTATTTAATTAAGGAAAATCAATAGAGGTTTTATCGTTGCTCCAGGTAGATTGGGAGATCAAATCATCGGACGTCACAAAGAGTGCTAGTGACGTCACTTGGTGCAGACGCGAGCCGTTGATAGGCAAACGCCGAGACAAGGCTCTAGTCTTGGCTGAGATCGTCTCCAGCCTCCGTTTTTATATCTGACGAGCTACTCGCAGAGGAAAGAACAAGAACCCTCTCGGTAACCACGGTTCTTTGATTATCTCTCTCATCTGTGATCGCCGTTCATCGTCAAGTAACAAGAATTTTGCAAATTGCTTAATCTACACTTTTAGGATAAATTGGTAATATATATATTTTGTTTTCAATCTGTGTTTTTTATCTAAACTATTAAAGATTAGATAACTGCGCTTAGAGGTTTTAGATTCAGAGATTTTTGTACTTTAAATATTGCATATTGCTAATATAAGGTAAAACTTTTTTTCGATGAACAATATAATTTTGGGGATTAGCAAAAATCTATCTCTAAAAATCCCGAGTCTATGCTTTTATATTAAATTAACTTTAATAAAAAATATTTTATATAGTTCGTTTAATTAGAAATCAAGACCTCTTCTCTCAAAAGTGCTGGAAAAATCTTTTCATGGGGAAGAGAAAAAATAAACAAATAATTCATTTTAAAGAATTCAAGAAATTTTATGCTTACTTATTAGTTTATAAGCTTCTTCAATTTTTTTAATTATATATGTGTAACTAGTTGACTTAATTAAATTTATTTTTTTATTTCTATTTAAATAAATTGTATTTAAATAATGGTGAAGGCTTGAATTTTTATAGTTGATAAAGAGTAAAACAGCCTTACTTATAATAATAATTATTTTTATTTCACTCTTAAGAGTACAACATTTCTGCAAATCTTTATGCCTTTTTCAGGCATTAGAAATTAGACAAATTCGCCCATTAAGCTACATAATAAAAGTACCATGCAAAGCTCAGAGAATATATAATATATTTATAATTTTCTAAGCCTGAGAGATCTGAAGAAGGTAGAATTAGTTGCCGAAACATTGTACTTTTAAGGATGAAATAATCTTTTATTATAATAAAAGCTGCCGCACTCTTTTTATCTTCAAACAATTTTATATTTAAAATAGCTAGTTTGTTTGGGGTTCACTTGCAACTAATATTTGGATGCCTTGAAAACAAATCTTACTTTTTCCTGGTATCCAGTTTTTTTTACAAATTGGATTTATATAGGACGCCAGAATTCTAGCTAGGATTTTTGTTTGGGGAGGGGGGACTCAAAGGAGTTTGGAAAGGGAGGAGGGAGCCAAATAATTTCTTGGTTAAATGGTAGGGTAGATTTTTGCAATTTTTTTTGGATATTCGGATTTGGGGAGGAAGGGCCCTTTTCCTTGACTATAGGGTAGCCATTCACCGCCCATCTAAAGTCAAAGAAAATTGCAAAATAAGATACAATGAAAATAAAAAACCAGAAATAATTGATAAAAAGTGAAAAAATAAAAACTCATTCAAGAAGAGGTTTGTTGCCCTCTTCCCCCACTACACATAAAAATACCGCTTCTGACATAAGCATAGAGAGTTTGTTGCATTTTCGGGGCAATAATTTCGAAAATGCTTTCTTTTATTTACACCTGAACTTTAAAACTTAAAGCTATCCTGATTATTTGACATTTTATAAGGGTGGAGGGACAGAAGACTCCATGACTGGTTGAATGGAGATAGGTGGTAAAATATTTTTTTGAGATATTAGATGTTGCATTAAATGAATATTCTACTTTTTCGGTTAATTATGTTTTAGAAAGCTTTTTAAAAAGCCAAACATAATTTAGAGTTTTTATTATGTTTTAGTCTTTTATTTAAAAGGATTTAAATTTCACTTTAAATTAAAATTTATTTTAAGCCTTCATATAGCCTATATATTTGGGTGTGAATTTTAAAAAAGTGAAGTTTATTCATTTCATTAAAAAGTTTCTTTATTCTTTTTATAAAGCCCTATTATAATATAGCCAAAACAAATGTTTAATAATCTTATTAAGTATAAGATGCTATTTATGAAATCACTTTTAGCTTAAAAAATAAGATAAATAGAATAGAATAGAAGAAGTCGATTAGTTAGATAAAAGGAATAGAAGGGTTTGTCTACAATAATTTCCCCTTATATTTTTGGGTTAAGTTGGAAATCGGCTTTGGATTCATAGTTTCCACATAACTTGTAATGGATGGATTGATAAAGGGCGGATCCTTCTTTGATTAGAAGATCGAGGCACTTAGGTCCTCGAGTGGGGCCTTTGTGCCATTAACCCTATTACTGGGGGAGAGATTATTTCTCATTTTCCTGCCCAATGTGGAGTCTTCTGACAAAGCTGGAAATAATTTAATGAACAAGCCGGACTCGAACCTGAGTTGTTTTTGCAACTCTAGATAAGTAATCCGTAATTTATTTGTCTTAGCCACTGCCTCCTCTCTCCATAACTTCTCTTGGGACAGAAACAAATCAATACTCTTATATAAAAGGAGTATCTGCCAGTCTTGACCATATTTATATATTTATAAAAAAGAATTTTAATAGAAAAAAATAATTGTTATAAATAATAAGACCAATCATATAAAATATCAACGGTGAACTAAAGAACAGAGGCTCTTGGAGTAATTAACCGAAAAATAGAATAATAATATAAGTTGTTCATTCGGGTTGCCTTCCAACAAGCAAATATAATATATAGCCCCAGGGTATTGTAAAAATACGTAAGATTGAAATTTAAGAAAAGCAAAAAAAATATAGCCTCTGGTTTCCCAAAGTTTCGTGCAAATATAAAACATCACCTCTTTTTCGGCCTATCGTGCACAGTACAATTGTTCATTTATAGAGCGGGTCAAAAAAATTTGGCGCATCAGATAGAATTCATGTATAATAAATAGTTCCCATAGAAAGCTATTTGGTTCGAAAGCCGGTGGACTGATCACGATCCATACATAGAGAAAAGTTTCTAAAAACTTCCATCTCAGGGGAGCTGAAAATATGTGTGTTTCGGATGAAAATCCAAATTCGGAAATTTGATATAAGTGAAATTCTTCGCCTATGAGAATTCTATAAAAATTCTGATGTAATTAAGCACCTGATACAACATTATTATACCTCCAATAAGAGACACCGGATTTTTTTGATCATATAATATTCTTTCCTTGTTTATGATAGATAAATAGCGCACCTTCAATTTTTTCATGGGTGAATCTAATCTGCAAGGGCAATAAAACAGGTCCATATAGGGCATATGAGCTCTCAAAGGCTAATTGGCTTTTAAATAAATAACTAAATTCTTAAAGTGGCTTTCAAACTATTATGGAAAACTATTAGTACATCTATATTCTTTCCTAATTTGAGAAAAATATATTAATTTGGATTAAAATCGTTATAGTCGTTTTTTTTTAATTTGGAGAAAAACAAAAAAGTACTATAACTGATTGGCCGATTTTATTCAAAATGTTGCTATCATCCTTATTAGGTCCGTAACTTGGATTTTGAGTTAGAGCCTCAAAAAATTTTTCGTTCTTGATAACTATAGTTACATAATAGATAGACACAGACACACACACACAAACACCACTCTCCGAAATTGAGCTTTTTTTTCTCAAGGGACTTTAAAACGTGTATTTCATTTGAAAACTCAGAATATTTTGGCTATAATACATACAGAGTTAGTTGAAAATAATAAAAATAATGTGGATAATTTTACCTTCATAAAAGAGAAGCAGGTTAAATTCAAAGCCATGTTTGATGGTTGATGAACGAGAAATCAATGAAGTCACTAAAAATAAAATATTTTAATTACTTAATTGAAATAGTGATTTTTTAAACTTAATCTAAATTATTAAATAATAATTGCACTTGTTTTTAGTCTTTCTTCTTTCACTCAACTGAATTGGTTCAGACCTGCAGCAGGTAGCCTGAGAGCGGCGACCAAATTTATCCTTCTAGCTGAGCCCAAATCAAATTTATTCCATTCTTTTTCTAACCGTTGATCAAATTAATTATAGATGAATTGATAACACTAAAAATGTTTTTTATATGTTTTTTAAAACAAAAAGGAATTAAAAAATTAATAGAAGATATCAAATTAAATCAAATTTGTTGTTTATTTCATTAATTATAAGTTTTTTATTTATTTAAAATTCCTCTTTTATAAACATTTTTATAATCTGAATGAATGAAATTAAAATAATTTATTAAAAATCAGGAATCATTTTTTCTCTTTTCATACCTTTCTTTTTGTACCTTTTTATAAAGTTTAATAGGTAATTCAATTTAAACTCTATCTTAAATATTTTTTTATTACATAACGGGCCAAAGAAATTTTTTCTTTAATTATATAACCCAGCATTAAAAAACCTTTTAAAAAGATTCTAAAAAATAGTGAAACTAAATAAATAAAGAGAAAAAAATTGTAAATTAATAATGTAACAAAAAAATTAAATTAAAAATTAAGATCGGTTATACTTGATTCAGGCATTTATTAATTAAAAATACATCTTTTTGGTACCCTATATTTAATATAAATAAATTTACAAATAGAACTAATATATTTTAAAAGTTCAGAGAAGAATTTTGTAATTTTATGATTAATGGCAATAAATTTATTTTAGCGCATTTTCTCTCTCAGTAAGAGAGAAGAAAAGGGCGTTTAGCATTCATTTTGTCCTTGTGTCTGTCATACCCAAAAATGATTCACACCGTTCAATTTTTTTTCGTTTCGAAAGGAGATGCTTAAGTTGGGAAATTTTTTAGAAGATATCGATAAAAGAGATTATTTCAATAATTATCTTAATTATAGGATTTTGCATCTATAATTTGTGTTTTCCTCACTGTTTTAGAGGTGGACTGCGATCTAAAACAGATATAATCACCTTTCATTCTCATATCTTTCTTATCTTTTGGACTTTACATAATAAGGTCTATTAAAATGTTTGTGACTTGTTATTAAAAATGCTATTTTTAAGCGAGTTATTTGAATAAAAAAAATATTTCCAAAAATAAATTTGGTCATAGTATTGTGTTCGGTGTCAGTTTATGGTTGCGCCTAGTTGATACGCAACAAAATCACCTGATTTGTTTCGGGTGAAAGAGGTTAAAAGGAAGTATTATTGAAAACTATGTGATGATATTAATACAAAGAAAATTTTTAAAAATTAATAAAAAAAAATGTCGAGGAACGCTCAAAGAACTGTTTTTAAAAATATAAACTTGATTTTTGAAATTTTAAACAAACTTTCTCTTATTTTTATCTTCTTGAACCTTTGTAGTTTTTCCATAGGTTTCCTCAGAATTCCGACACATCTAGGTTCTTCTATGGACTTGTTTATTTCCAGCGCTTCTCTCCCAACAAAGATAGTCAGTAGTCACAGGAAACCGGTATCGTATTGGCGGAGTAGACGGAGCGAGCCGAGCCTTTTGCATCCGATCTCAATATTTTCTGCATTTTGATTGCAGGCCGGAATGATTTTGAGATTAGAGGGCAGCGAGTCATTCATTCCACCGAGGACGCCAATGATAAGGACCAATATTTTTACCGAGTAACCTCCATGCATCTGTCTCAGTTCGGCCGGAAGATCTTGATACTTGGTTCGTTTGTCCTCCTTTTCTACTTCGGTATTCGACTTGGCTAGAGCCTAGAATTCAATTATGTAAATCATTTTAGTCTTAAAATCAAAGTGGA
>JAAAKE020116585.1:0-15946 GCA_010014785.2 Anisolabis maritima | reverse complement strand
TATGGGGGAGGGGGGTGATTTTTTTTTTTGTTAGGTCATGAGGGGTTTTCCTCAAAAAAAAAAAATTATTTATAAAATTTTGATTTATTCTAACTAAGCACAATAAAGGATACCTATATTAATAAATATTTATTTTAAAATTTTAGGAAAATTATTTTATTGAAATATTTCACTTTTAGTGATGTATAATTTAAATTTTAAAATCACTTAGGCTTTTTTTTCTCTCTTTATTACTCACTCACTATCTTATTTTATTTTTTCTACTTATAATTTTACCATGATATCAATTTCAAAATTCGTTTATTTAAAGGAAGATCCAAAAAGCGGAATTTTGATTCCCAAAAAGTGAAATCTGTTTTATTTAAAAATATTTTTTAAAAAAGTTACAAAATTCCCTAGAAAAATTTTTGGCACTTTTTTTTCTATCCTTCATTGAATTCAAATATTATTATTTTTTTTTTTCTGTCTAATATTATAAATAATCTTTGATTAAATCTCCTCACCTACCATATCACCTTTATAATTTATTCTTACTAAACAGATTAGTATTTATATATAATTACTACTCATTAAAAAAATTAAATGATTAAATACATTGTTTTAATCAAGGAAAAAAAAATTCATCAAATATTTATTAGAAAAACTTAATCATTAAAGCGTATAGAAAAATTTATTTAACTTTACCCTCATCATCTCAAAATATTCTTTCTTCCTCCAAAAAATACAAAGATAGCAACCATTTTTTTTATATAAAATTCTATAGTTAATATAACATAAACATTTATATTTCATTAGATTTTCATTGCAATAAAAACTGCTGTTATATATAATAATATTATAATTATTAAGTGAAAATTGATCAACATTTTTTAATGTTTATATTTATAACGGCTCTCTTACAAAACTTGCGAATTTTTTAAATTAAAATTTTAAATTATAATAAAGATCTGTAACAAAAATATAATTATTTTTTTCCAAGTAAATTTATTTTCCCTTTAGGGCACTTGTTTTTTTATCTATTAGTTTAGCTCTTATTTCTAATTTTCTCGATGCTTTTTTTTTAATTTTATTTTTATTTATTATTCATGATACTTTCATTAATATATTTTTTTTTTATTTTTGAGCAAAATGTTCTGAGAGCTGACGAAAAATACTTTCTTAGGCCTTAATCATTAACTATAATCTAATCTCACAAAATATTATTAATATAATACATTTTCTAAAATCTATTTTGACACAATGTCTTATCTATAATTTTATATTTTTTTGTTTCTTTAATTCATAAAACAATTATTTTTTGGAGGCTGATTCTCGAACCAATGGTACATCAAATATATAACATTCAACGATTAATGATCATCATTTAGCACATATTTATATACATATTTTCAAATTATTGTGCTTTTGATGAGATGCAGGAATGCAAGGCCAACTTTAGAGAGCTGCTAAAACTAGAAGGATTAATATATTCCTCGAAATATATCATAATAAACATAATAATAACTTCGTTTGCAATCTTACTCCTCCAAAAATATGTACTTTTTCTAAGTATTCCCATCTCGTTGGTTTATAAATTTACAAGATGCGGATGCACAGTCAATTAAGGAGTAAGTTTGCGTGAACATATCTTATAATATACAATAATATAGTTAAAAAATTGGTAATATAAATTCTATTTAAAAAATCAACAGCTAACAAGCTAAAAGTAAAATATTTTGGTATCAAAAAATATCTATGCATTAATATTAGATCTTTCTTAAATTTATTTTTATTATCCAATTTTTTCATATAATGAAAATATAATGAAAAAATTAAATATGGTATGCTCCTAGAGCAGCGGTTCTCACTCATGCTTTATGCACTATCTAAACTTATAACAAAATTTATAAAAAATTTTCATATCATAATTCAGTGATAGAAAATATTTGAAAATTAAAGGGTTGGCTATTTGAAATCAATCAATTTAAAAAAATGCAAAAATTTTTTTTGGCATTTATAATAATAAACTTGCCAACTTCTGTTTTTTTTTTCGGCACAAGAAAAAATAAAATATCAATTACTATTGAAAATAGCACACCTCTGACTTCTCGACCAAATATAAAAGTAATATTAAAAACCATAATAAAAGTTAAAATAAATATTTAAAAATTTAGAAAGCTATTCCAGTTAAGAATCGCTGTTTTAGAATTGATATTTATATTTTTATTAGTTTTTGAAATTATTCTTTGGAAATGATTAAAATAAGCGTATTGGAATATATTATTATTAATCTAAATATAACACTAGGGGTTATTAGAAATATAAAAATAAATTTAAAAGAAAATAGAATACTTGTAAATAATTTTTCCAGTAAAAAGCCTTTTTATTTAAAATTTGTTTGTTTTCATAATATTTTATTAACATGTTACATGCCGAAATTTTTTTCAAACGTACATTTCCAATAAATCATTATATTTCTACAACCCCCTTGATTCAAGTCTTTACATAAAAAATTTTCTAAAAAAAATGGATTGGGCCTTTAATAAATTTGTTTTTTTGCGCTTTTATCTGTTATTTGGTCCCAATTATAAACTTATTCTTCTTCTTTCTTCATTTATTTTTTGTTTTTCAAGTTAATACTGCAAAATATTTTGTTTCTCTATATTTTATATAATACAAATTATAATATTTTATATGGCACGCTGAATAATTGTAATTAATTATTATCCATATCTTGGTAATGGATATTAAAAAGAGAGAAATCCTTTGCAATTTTAGGAATCTTGATTTTAAATTTAAAATATTTTTACATAAGCCTAATATATCTATATACATATATAGTCACTCAAAAAATAAACTTCCACTAAACTTCTTTTAATGTAACTTGAAAATTTTTATTTTCTTCTATTCAAAGCAAACTTGGATTTTTATTCTTAACTAGGAAGGGCCAGAGAGAAAACAATAATTTTCTTTACAAAAAAAGTCAAAACTTAAATTATAGAAAATTTGAAGGGTGTCCCTGTACACGAAATTTCAACGTGAAATTTTCTAGCCCTGTTTTTGACAGATTATATTACGAAATAATATTTTATTTAATTAGAAGTATTATTTTATTGTTCTTTAAAAAAAAGCCTAAGGGAAGATTATTATTTGATTAATTATATATACATGTATTTATGTATTCTTTTTCTTTTATATACATGTGGCAAATATTTGGGCAAATGTGATATATTTCTATATATCAGTCATAAAGATATACAATGCATATCAAATAGACAATATTGACAAAGAGCCGCTAAGAGCGGACGCGTAGAAAAATTTCATTCCTATATATATGTATGTATATATATATTTTCTTTATATCGGTATATATTTATGAATAACAAAATGATCAAGACAATCATCTGCCCACAATATACATTCCTATTTACAAAGTTAATTAAAAATAATGATAATATTAAAACGAGAAGCTTAAAAAAAGGAATAAAAATGCGTTTTCGCCTTTTAAGTAAAACTAGAATTGACAGATTATTGTACTAATTGAAAAGGGAAGATCTTATTCTCATAATTGAATTACTATTTATTTTTTGCCAGAATAATTTAATAATTATTTAATTATTATCGAAAATGTCAAATATATTTCCGCTAGGATGTAAATTTTTAAAATTTTCCTAGAAAGTAAGCTTTTTATTGAGGTATAACCAAAAAAAAACCAAACGGTCTGATGGGTTATGATGGACCCCCAGTCAAAGTGAATATGACAAAAGAAAAACTAAAAAAATGGGAATCATTTTTATTGACAAATATCTTTCCAATGTATTATTCTTATTTTTCCTTTTTTTCTTTCAATTAGTATTATTTTTTCAAAATGGCGAAAACCGCAAACAAATCTAGAGCTAATGCCGGAAGGCAGGCAAATCATCAAGTTCAGCATCGTCAATAAGTACAATTGTCGTTGCACTTGTGGCGCTCGGACTTTGTTCAGCCGGTAAAGAAACTTTCCGAGTTGCCGTTCGTGGTACTAAAGGTGCTGCTGCCGGTGCACCAGCTGATTCACTTCTTCGAAGCCGTCTCCCGAAAGAATATCTCCGTGCCTCAAGTTCATGACTTTCATTGATATTCGAATGCAGAGGACATGCAGTACTTGAAGCTGACATACTCGATTCGCTCAAAACATTGGCATAGGCGGATGTTTTATCTCCCCGTGTCCCTCCACCTGACCCTCCCCCACTACTAGAAGAATTACCGCATATACCCCCGGAATCCCCTTTACACCAGTGTCGAATTATAGTGGGATAATGGAATTGACCAAAACCATGTTGAGGGCCTGCTATTCGAAGAAGAGCTCCCAGAAAGAATGTAGAGTACAACCAACTTATTACCATAACTACCACCAGAAAAATCCCAATTTGAATATAAGCTAGAACACTACTTGGCAAAACAAAAGCACCAGCTGCTGCAGTCGTTAGAGCAGCCATGATTGTTGGGCCACCCATTCTAGAAATTGCATATTTTACTGCAGTCTCACGATCTGTTGCATCTGGACAAAGACGGTAATGTACTCCATAATGGAGGCTAAAATCTACTGCTAAGCCGATTGTTGTGGATACTGCCACAGATTCCAAAACATTCAATTTCCATCCAAGAAGAACTAAAACAGCTACAGTAACAAAAATAATACAAGTGATTGTTATGACAGCATACAAAGAGACAAGAACATTCAATGTAACAAGTAAAAGAACAGCTAAAGCAATGACCATAGAGACCCCAATGGCTGCTAGGGTATCTTTAGGGAGCGTTCTTTGGAGATCATAGAAGTCGAGATGACTGACAAACCACCCATTTCTCATTCCAGATGGGGCTTTTGCTAATTGTCGGCGAGTCCATCTCTCCACCTGAAAATAATAAAAAAATTTGAAATTTTTATAGAAATTTAAAACAACTATAGTTCTATTCTGATATATAATTGATAGGTGAAAAATATATTTTACTTTCCCACACCATTATGTATAATAAATAGTAAGGGGAAATTATTATGAAAAATTTAACCTCTCAGTATTTTAAAATATCTTTATGTTTCAACCGTAAAGGACTCTAAAAATGCAAAATAAAATCTTAAAGTGCGTATCTTATATTAAATAAGACAATCCTCAGCTTGTAGCTTCCACTTTCGCATCATATAACCTATTCATTAAATCAATTTAGATTTTTATTTTATTTGACAAGTTCCTTTAAATAAATATCTAAAAATGTCTATGAATATGTGGTTTCTTAGTTTCTAATATATTCCAGTAAATAAAATTAATCTTTAGTTTCAAAGATCCACAAAATCTGCAAAATTATTTTATATTTCTTTTTTCTTCTCCCCCCCCCCTCCCCCGTAGGTCAGTTTTCTAAAGAATAAGGCCATTCACATACACTTATACTAATAAGAATATATTAGAAACTGAGGAGTCCACATATTCAGAACACTTTTAGATATTTATTTAAAGGAGCTTGTCAAATAAAATAAAAATATAAATTGATATATGAATAGGTTATATGATACGAAAGTGGAAACGACAAGCTAAGGTTCAATACTTTTCCCAATCGTTCAGGTCGACGCACTCTTCCCCGCTCCCTTCACCACTAGGTAACCTAGACATTCTACCTGTCTGTCTCGATGAGAGGTGCTAAAATATTAAATAATAGGGAAAGGCAAGCAAGACTTCGAAGGGCGAGAAATGCTCTATCATTATTATTTATATAAATTTATTTATTTATTTATAATATATATTTCTTAATTTATTTAAATGATTATATTATTTCAAATTTAACATTTCGTAATATCTCGTAGTAATTGGGCCTCCAGGAAATGATTTGATTAGAGTCCCCAATACTGAAGATATATAAAGATCTGGGAATTTTTTATAAATGAAAATAGTCTAAAATTTTAATTTTCTTTTTAAAAAGTTGAATTTTACATTTTTTTCCCCATAATTTTTTCAGAGGGGAGAAGGCAGAGCAAAATCGTTTCCTATAATAAATAGGCCACTGTGCGAATTTCGTATGTAGTGACAGTTTACCCAAGTAATGCATATACCAAGAACTTCCCCCTCTGGTTATAATTATATTTACATTATTTCCCAACAAGTTCATATTTATATTCTTACCTTTTTAAAAAAATGGTCCATTTCTTTAAAAGAGAAGCTATACGAGTAATTGCTATCGTATTCAACGACAATAGCTCTAACTTCAAGAGTCTCCTTATCAAATTTGGGCCCAGCCATCCCAGGTAAAAGATAAGTGGCCGGAGTTTGATACAAAGTAGCCATAGAATGGATTAGGCAATTTGTAAAAACTTGACGCGGGTAAGGAAATCTTGAAATACTACAACAAGGGGTGCGATCAAAATTGTTTAGATCATCCTGAAAGAAAATGATTAGTGGTTAGTAAAATCTTCAAATTTATTTTTGTCTAATTAATTTTTATTTGTCTTGAAAATGTTTTTCTTAATTGGTAAAAATAGTCATGTTACTTATTACTTACTTTACATCTTTGATCCATCCATTTGATAAAAGTTTCCAGAAAACAATGAGGTAAAAGCGGTCCAAAAGTTGATTGATAAAATGATTGTTCTCTTAAATTTTGGCAAAATCGAAAAAGCCATTTCTGAGATTCTGGCGCTGCAATATCAAAATTGGGATCATAAACCAATGAACCCAAAGCAGCTGGATTTAAATAATCTCCGTTATCGACGGGTAAAACGCCCCAAACAAATCGCAAAGGCAATTTTAGATCAGTCAGATCATCAGAACTATCATCCTAGAAAAAATAAAAAAACTATTAAAAAGTATAATTATAGTTATTTCCTGAGGTTTTAAAAATATAGAATAGATGAAAATTTATAAATATGTGAGCCATTCCATTCAACACAAATTTTATTTTACTATCAGATTTTGATGAAATTCCACCCATCACTGATATATATTGCAATAGCAGTTCTTCTAATTAAAGCTATATAGAGATTTATGAGATAGGTTATTATACGCTTTCTTATGTTATGCCACATAATATTTACCTACGAGAAAAACCCATATTTTCAAAATGAGTTGACTAAAATTTAGAATTTATCTTAAGCCAAATTTCATCAAAATCTGTGATGACCAGATAAAATAAAATTCACTATTTTCATATGCGACCAATGAGAAGAAAATATGTAATATTAAATTTCTTAGACAACAATCAAACAGAATTCTGACCTTATTATCACGTTCAAACCAAAATCGATCCTTATAAACAAGGTCATATCGTTCAAAAAGATGTGAACTTCGGAAAAGTTGAACAGTCCGTGAATCTGGCAATTTCAATTTCGGATAATAAAAAACAATCACAATACTGGCGATAGCAGCCCCTCCAAGCAAAGCCAGCCATAAATAATGAAGATTGATGACCATGTAAATGAGAGCACGATCCAGCGAGTCACGTAGGCGAAAAATTAACGTTCGAATGGGCCGAAGGCGAACATCAAGTCGAAGCCATTTTGCAGGAAATAAAGGAGGGCAACACCATCTCTCAGAAACGACCACTGAAGCTGGCAACCATGTCACCATCAGGGCCAGGTTCGCCAAGGTGGCTGTTCCTGCAAAAATACTGAGAACCCAAAGTCCACATTTTATTTTTAATTAATCGCTCATATATCAATACATGTTATGTTACTTAAGAAAAAAAATGGAAGGCAGTAAGGTATCCAAGTAAATATATTTATTTGGATTCCTTAATGTTTTTTTTAAGTCTTTTTCGGCATGTGAGGATTCCTTAATATTATGTTAATACTTATAATTTCAAAAATTTCTAGATCAGATAATATTTCAAGAATCCTTGGAATAATTACCAAGTGATTTCAGATTCGGAAAATCAAAGAAATAATAATTTTAGAAAAATACAGGAAAAAATTTGATTATTTGAAAATGCAATAACTTAATAAAAATACGTAATTTATTTTAAAATATTTTTGCTTGTGTTCACCTCTCCTAATGCCACTTAGTTATTTGTTTGGTCAAGGAATGAGAAAAATTTTATTATTACTTCAACACATGAAATGCATTCTTGTGAAAAATAAAATTTTCTTTTTTCCTTCCCTGACCAAACAAACAGCTAAGAGGCATTATTAGGGTAACGTGAGCAAAAACAAATAAAAACTCTAATTAACCAATTCCCACTTTTATTTTGGCAATCGTAGATCTTTTTTCTCATCTCCTTTGTAGAAAATATATAATAATATTTTTAATAAATGATAATTTACCTGAAACATCCAATAGCTGTGATGTTACTAATATAAGAAGCGTAAAAAGCAGCAGCAGTGGTTACTGATGTGACCAGCATACTCAATGTTGCATGCCGTAGGGTATCATGGACCAATTTGACCAAAGTCCCATTGTTTTTCTCAGATTTCGCACACTGCCACACTTTACAATATATAAATGCATCATCGGCACCGATTCCTAAAAAATACAATTTATTAAAATTGATTGTAATATTTTTTATTAAGTTTTTTTAAATAAATACCAACCTACTACTACAATTGATGCAAGAAGATTCATAAACGGGAAGAAAGTGAGTTCGAAGACAAGTGAATACATGAAATAAGAGATTCCTAAACTGAAGATGATGGCGATGACAGTCATAATAGTTACAAAAAGCGAGCCGGTGTAAGCCCACATACTTAAAAGAACAAAAGTACCCCCTGCCCCAATCATCCAGGTATCATGTAGAAGTCTTTCATCAAAGAGGGTAGATTTAAGTCCTAAAAACAAAATTAATTATTATTTTATAATAAAAATAAAAAACTAACTTTCTAGCACATACTTATTGTAAAAAAAAAGTTACTACACTACACTAATTGGAATTAATAGTGATCACTAAAAGAAAAATAGAAGGTTGAAGGGTGAGCCGTCGAGAGCTTATCACGGTCTCGGAGCTTAATTTACAAATTTATTTTATTAATTAACATTATGAAATTTTGGCATCTATGGAAAGGAAATTGTATCGTTTTGAAAAAAAGATATTTTATACTTTTTATTTCACTACACTAAAAATATTTTTGAAGTCACAATTTTTAAAAATGTTTTTAATAATATATTTCGCAGTTAAAAATTTCAATTTTTGCTTTTTTTCCTTTGGTATATTAAAGGATTAAAACTTCTATTATTTTTCTTTACATTAAACCCTATGTTGATGTGTCATATACAAATAAACAGCACATAACAGGCGAATATAGCAGGCTTGAAATCGTTAAAGATTTTTCAGTCTATAAAATTTTTTTTAAGTGTCGTTGATTGGAGGGCCTTCTGCATCATATCAAAAGGTGAGACTTAAAAAAAAAAGATGGGGGAAAGAAACTTCAAAAAATTTTAAACTTGACTTGCAATTTGGATAAAATTTAGGCTATTATTTATTTTTATTTATTTGTTTGTTTTGAGCTCGAAAACAGCTCCAACCCCGGTTTAACTTGTGAGTGAGCTAATCTTTTATATATTTAAAATACATATAAATTTAGTTTTTATTTATTTTCATTACTTTTACCGTTAGGATATTAACAAAATTTTTTTTCTCGCTCACCAAACTCCATGGCGCTGACCTTTACATTTCCATGAAGTAACCTTTTCCCTTCTAACGAGTGGTAATAATCCATGACCGCAGTTCCTTGAGCTATAGGTAACATCAAAATTGTATCCCGGAGAGTAACATTAGAAACCTTGCTGTTGTTATTGGAATTATCCGTTTCTGTTAAATAATCAGCTGCCACAATATAATAGATGAGATTATAAACAGCGTTGTTTTGTTGACAAGGCTTCGAAACATTTTCACATGACTCAGGATCTTCATGACAATCTGCTGATAACATATATTTGTGATAATAATGTGCGCACTCCTTGAGTAATTTCTTTGTAGATTCCACATCTTGAGCCTAAAAAAAATAAAATAATAATTTACTAGTTCAACTAGTCATCTATAATTTAAGCCTCCTCCATCATATTAAATTTTTTCTAGAGATTTTCTTCTTTTTAAATAATTTCTATTAATATTCATCAATAGTTATTTAAACAATGAATATTTATCTATGATGAATAAATAACTGATTCCCTAATTCTAATTCCCTTTTTCATATGTGAGTACTTTTAATTCGATTACCGTAAGTTCAAAGCAACTGGCTCTTCCTGACAGTTGAGCAACATAATTTGGCAAACTCCAGCCATGGCAACATTCTTCGTTGTTGATTCTTTCGCAAAGCTCTTGAAATTCGGCGCCAACACTCATAGCCATTTCAACATGACACATGGAAAGAAGCGATTCCAAGTTGAACAAATCGGAGCCATCAATAGAACTTAGAACTACTCGGGAATACTGGGGTTCTGAAATAAAATAAAATAAAATAAAATAAAAGAATAATAAATCTCAATCATATCATTCTTTGGATTTGTATCATAATTTATGAGTTGAGTGGAAGATCAGGATTATAGTACTTTTATCCCAAAATTGAATTATTTTTAATTTAATATTACTTTTACTTTATATACAATAATAAAAACATTATATAACATTTGTGCTAACATTTTATAGGTACGAAGCTGTGAGGCGAAATATGAATAGAGCTGTTTCTGGGAGATGGCAGCTAGGGTGGAATAAAGACAAGAGAGAAAAGAAAACAAACGCTTGACTTCTCTCTCCTTTATTGTTCCAAACACATATCGGTCGTGTCTTCCGACCTTCACCAAGACACGGTTCTGATGAAGGATGAAAGTTACGATCGAAACTTCCATTCATCATGAAACCACTATTTAAATCATACAACTGGTCAACTCCTTTTTCAATATGAATAAAGATAATTTTTTGAAGTAAGTATTCTTACTAGGCGCATTGCAAAAAAATCCATCGTTGGTGTGTTGATGGCCATAATGAGGATCTTTCTCCAATTCACTCCATCTCGTTTCTGATTTAGAGGATCTGCTTGAATCACTTTCGTTGTGTTGTTCTCCCTCCACCACCTTAACAAATGAAAGAAAAAACATATTAGTGTCCTCTATATAGCATTAGCAAATAGTTTTTTTATCTTATCAAAATTATTACATAGTTTTTATTTAAAATATTATAATTACTAAATTTTTTAACATAAGTCACTGACTTTGCCCCTTCGCACCATGAAAGAATTTTTCAATCGGGTCTAGAATTTTTTCAAAATAAAGGTTTTTTATTATAACAATCATAAATGTATATTTTATTTTTAATATTTATTTTCAACTTAGCCTTTGATTTATAGATCAAAAATGAAAATTCTAATTTAAAATCCCCATATTTCTAAATTATCTATTAATAAATAAATTAAAAAAATAAAAAATAATTATATTTTGGAGTATAAGTTTTTAAAACTAAATTTCATAAAAAATATATGAAAATTTGAAAGGAAAACCTAAACTTACATTAGCCTCTTCTTGGAAAACATGTTTTCTAGCTGAGTCTTTAATTAATTCTTTGGCAAGAGCTGCAATATCGTTTGGTCTCGGAGTAGACGAAGATGGTGGAACTTGGATTGGTATCGCAAATGGTCGAGGTCTCCGATACTGCAATAAAAAATATTACTATATTAAAATGGTACTAAAAAAATTCTTTTATTGTAATATAAATTAGGCATTTAAGATTTTTACTCAAGCCTTGGAATGAAAAAATTGTAGTCCTAGTATTGTTAATTAAAACCACGGGAAAACTTGGGTTCAAGTCCCACGAGTGCTTCAATTCTTTCATTCAAATGCATCAAATAAAATATTGAAAATTATATTTTCTAAAATTTGCAATTAATGCTCCTCATTATTAAAAATTATTTCTTTTCTATAAATTTTAAGACTTCCTGTAATATTTTTAGAATAAATAGCAAGCTTCTCACGAGCGCCTTTCATACGATTCTACTTGGTATCCATATCACAAAATGCTGATTTCCAAGCAATTCTTTCAAACTACTAAGATGGTTCAATTGTCCCCCCCCCCCCCTCCTCCCATACGCCCACATGTCCGCTACCCTCTCAAATGATTCTTTTGGTTCCAATCTAACAAAAATATTTATTTATATTTACGATGACAAAAATATCCATTTTAATAAATAGAGGAATCCAAAAAAAAAATAATCCTCGGTGATAGACTAAGGCAAAAAAAATAAAATATATCGGTCTTAGTCTAACTAACACGGAGGATTGTTTTTTTTTTTCGATTCCTCTAAATACTTCAAGGCCTTCCTCCCAATTATTTTTTCTCATTTTAATAAAAGTAAATGAAATATTAGTGGATAAATTAAAGTAGTGAATTTCATATAATTTTCAAATGACCATCGTTAGTAAAACAAGGTAAATCAAACTTTATGAAACGCGATTGACTTCTTTTTCGTTTCAAAATAATAAAATTTTTTCCGTCATTCATTATAATGTGTAGCATTTATAATGAAATAATCTACACCGCTTGTAAATGTAAAAAAAACTTGCTATGGGAAGAAAACAGGATAGTTATTTGAGATTTGTTTTTAAGGCTAAATTGGCATAAAGGAATTTTTAAAGTATTATGTGAGGGTTCTTTTGTTACATTGAAGGTGGAGTTTCTCAGGTGGATCAGGTCGTAAGGGTTGCTGGTCAGGTGTCCAGAAGGTCTAGAAGCCTCTTTCAGATTGTTCCAGGCTATCATCCTTTGGGCGATAACAGTGCCCCGGGCCTCGAACCCCTGAAACACAAAGAACACATTTGTACATTTTGTTTAATTTTTTTAATTTTTTCTATGTCTTGTCACTTAATACAGAGGTAGAGGTCTCGCTTCAATTTCCAAGTCATTGGAACCTAAGCGACTAAAATTATATTGGCTAGCAATTAATTTTAGTTAATTTTAATGAGCATAAAACTAAATGGACTCAGATGCCGAAAAACTTCAAAAAAATTTTTATTTAATTATTTTTATTACTCTAGAGGTTAGGAGGGGAGCTGGGTTATTACATTTAACTATGAGTGCAAAGTATGGAATTTTATTTAATAGATAATGATAATTAATGAACATTTTCCTTAAAATTAAATTTTAAACTTCGGAAGCGAAGAGAGAACATTTGATAAATTTTTTATTTAAAACAAAAAAAATCTTGGTAAGAGGTAATGCCAGCTCTCTTGTGGTTAAAAATAATTTACTTATCTCTTCATCTCGTATAAATTTCTCTTTTTTATTACAATTGCAAGTTGAGTTTTTTTATTATACTTTATGATGAAAAAATTACGGAAAATGTTAGATATCCGTTCTATAGTTGCTATTCAAAAGTCTTATCAGTGCAGGGAAAAATAATTTTTTTTTTTTGTTAATATCACAGAGACCTATCTCTTTTATTTATTTTGTCTATAATTTTTATATCATCATCGAAAAAAACTTCCTTCTATCTAAATAATTTTTTTCGGAGTCAAACTCATTTTATATTCTCATAAATGACGTGAGATGATAAAATTTCCTTGTTTAAGAGAAAACGCCTAGTGATAAGAAAAAATGTGGAGAATTACTTATGCATTCATTGACAATCATATTAATATGGAAATAAATGAAGGACAAAAGTAGGAATGAGATGATTGAGGAATGCTCGGGGTAGCAGAGACGTCAAAAAAGGCCAGTTCGTCATATATATGTGTTGAGATTGGAGGAAGAATATTTGGAAAAAGGATGTTAAAAAAAGGTTGAAGGGATAAGATTTAGGGCCAGGGATGAGAGAAGGTGGATGGTTTGTGTTGTAGAAGAATGTAGGCAAAAAGGGTAGTTGGAGGGGGCACTTTGGACGTAGCATAGGCGAAGTAGCAATTGACGGAGTTTCATCAGGACTAACAAAATAAATTTTTATTCCTTTTTAAAATAATGTCAAAATAAATTAATAAATAAAGTAAATAATAAAAAAATTTAATTCTTAGCAAAATGAAACAAAAATTATTTTTTAAAAAGCACCTGATTGAATATATTATATAGTTAAATTTAAATAAATTTATAATATCCATAAATATATAAATCCGTAGAATAAATTTTTTTTTTTGTTTTAAAGACCTTTCTGATAAACCATGGACAAACTCGCTTGGGCTTGGGGGCCATTTGCCTTATAAGAGTCACAAAAAATTTGGAACTAAGAAATAATAAACAAATAAAATAAAAAGAATCAAAGTATTTAGGATCAAACGGTATTTAAATTTCTTTCGAGGGCCGAAAAATATTTCTCCCCCTGGCTTCAAGAGGTTCGCATTTAGATAGAGATGTTGAGACTCTAAGAAACTTCTATAAGAAATGATAAAATAAAGTAACTTACCAACTGAGGGTCTGCGAAGTTAGGCAGCTTCTTCGTTGTCAGAGGGATGATCAAGCAGGTGCTGGCGAGCACCGCGACCGCCACCAAGATCACATAGGGATGATGTGCGACAACCCGGGCAAACCTGAGATCCAAATTACCCGCCAGGGTCTTAGCCTTAAACCGACCCATAGTTACAACATCAACAGACAATCAATTCATACCAGTTCATATTTTTCTCGGATGTTGGATTAATAAAATCCAGAGAACTATGGGGTCCCAAATTGGCAACATCACACCTGCAAAAACGACACGACATATAAGTAAAATAATTAGCACATTTGACTTTTCAATGTTGACATTAAATATTTACTAGCAGGCGTGCACGATTGGAGAGAATAGATGATTAATAAAATTATTTTTTGTGCGAGTGGGCTTTAACATGACCGAAAACTTGACCTCTTTCAAGGAATTAACAGCGCCTCTGAACGCTGAAAGCCAACTGAAGGCAACTTGGCTGAGTCTCAACTCAAAGGGGGGAGAGACCGAACAAAGATCAACTCTGCTCGGACAAAAAAAACTTCCGCTTGTGCTTGAACCTGGAGGCGCCATCTTTATTTGTGCATCTCTGACATTGAAAATGGACCCGGGGTTCTTGAACCATTCTCTTTTTCATTCTCCGCAATTTTCCGTTAAAAGATAAATAAATAATGTAATAATTTAGTTAATATGAAAAATCATATTTTTTATTAGATTGAATTAAAAATTTATAGAAGTTGGTAAATTTATTTTTGTTTGCATTTAAAAGCTTCAGACCTATTTTTAAGGTTTTGATAGCATATCTTCATTAGTGTTTGCTCTTATCCTTTTTTGTTGAAAGCACTGTTAAAAAAATCAGCCATTTACAAATGATACTTCCCAGTCACTTTACATACAACTGCGTTTTATCTTTATAAAATTAAAAAAAAATATATTATAATATTAATTTAAATGACGCTTTAATTATTATTTTTGTACAACTAAAAAACAAACTGATGAACCTAGTATTCTATTAGATGCTTGAAAAAATTAGTTTATATTTAAAGATTCCTTATTTATAAAAATTAAAAACTAGACAATTGGAGACTCACTGAGAGAAAAAGAGAAATTTTCTAAATTTTGGTCTTATGGATCTCAATCGCAAAATCTCTATTTTGAAAAATAAAAATTAGGATAAGTACTGAATTTTCCAATACTCATGCAACCATTTGTATAGGAAAATGTAAAATTAGAGCATCTTAAAAAAATTATCTTTTAAAATCTCTTAGGGCATCTGAAGCTAGTCAGTCTCCGTCCATGTTTATATAAATTAATTTCTAGCTAATATAATTTTTTTTAGTCTTTTCGGCATCTAGGGTCATGTAGATTTTACACAATACATACGAGGCCGCACAACTTCAAGGTAGTATTCCTTATTGACCGTACGACCTTCTGGCAAGAACTCATGATGCACCACGCCATTGGAATCGAAAAAAACAATGAGCAAAACCTTTGCTTGCCGGGCTTTTTTCGGTCTTATAAACATTTTTTTTGCTCAAATGCCACAGTCAACATTTCAAGTGCGTTGGAGCACTTAATTTTATTTTTCACACAAAATTTAATACAGATTCT
>JAAAKE020116574.1:0-15947 GCA_010014785.2 Anisolabis maritima | reverse complement strand
CAGTAGGTTTAATAACACTTTATGCGTTACATCGTCAATTTAATCGTAAAAAAATAGAAACAGCCATGCTTACTCCCGCTAAAGGACAAAAGTAAATTAATTAATTTAATTGCATTCCATAAAAATTTTGGGCCGCAATCTGCCAGTGAAATATATATTTATACAATATAAAAATTCTACTAAAATTGTTTGAGAATATTTATTAGTATTGAATTTTAGAGGTTATTTTATTAAATTTAAAATTGCGACAAAGATAATTCAAAAAATAATAAATAATTTAAATGCCATTTATTTCAAACGGCCTTGTCGAAAGCAGAAGAAATGAAGCGCAAAAAGATAACATGACTTCTCTAAAAAAAAAAAAATTTGAATAAAAATAACGTTAATAAAATCAGAGAAATTACATATGAAAAAATTTTAAAGAAATTTTTTTAAGTTTTCGGAGGCTTCCCTCCTTATTTATTTATATTAATTGTTAGCCAATATAATATAAATAAATTTTTTCCGCTCAGATCGGGAAGCTAACTATTGACGTACGAACGTAAGGCCTCTACCTCTACACCAAACGGACAGGACAATAATTTTTTTTTATTTTGGAAGTAAATCTAGCTATAATTACATTAATAGATGCTAACTACTTTTGAAAAAAGGCTGCAACCAGCTTTCATTACTATTGTATTTTTTGTATGTTTATTTATTTATTTTTTTGATATTTTGAAATTTGGAAATAAATCAAGTGAGGAAGATAGATGTGAGAAGCCAAGCGCGAGGGATTGTCAGATCGGGGCCTCCAATTTCTGTGATGTATAGTCCCCCAACCCACAACCCTCAACCCGCCACAGTCCCACATCCACTATCCCATCCCATCACACCATACCGCCCATCGAAATTTACCCCAATCCTTTGATTCAACATCTGTCAATGGCTCTATTTTGGTTTTCCAATTTTTTATTAAACAAAAATTAGAATGCTCTTCTAGTATAAAGAAGAATAGAAATGGAATGATTTAAAGTAAGCGTATGATATATCCTATGTACACAATTTATTCGAATTTACCGTTAATGATTTATAATATATTTTTAGAGTCGATTAGCAGAGAGGATGAAGTAGTGTTTTGAGTTCGAGGCAATTCAGACTTAAATCCAACTTAAGGCAAAAAATTATATAATTTCTACTTATATGGATGCAAAGAATATTCCTGCACGAATAGAAATAGTAACCTGCTCTACATCTTGTCAAAAGAACTAAAGTTTATTTTTATACAATATAGTCATTTATATATTTAAAAAATATAAAGGGCAATTGATCGAAAAAATCCATTTTTAGGAAAATTTGAAACTAGAGACAAAAAAAGAAAACTTGAGTTGGTGGCCAAGTTTCTGTAATCCTTGGTAAACAAACTTGCAAATAACATACATGCATCCCATATGTTATCTTTTTCCGGCTGAAAAGAATATTCCACCACCAGGATCGTTGTATAGACTAATTATTACTGAATGGAAAAGTAAATATATAGAAGACTGTCAGCGGCCAAGGATAATAAAACTATAACTGGAGAGGTGGAGAACAAAGAGATTCATCTATATTAGAAACGTTCTTTATCTTCATAATTGACAATTTTAATATCTTTTGGAATTTGTTTTAATTAATTTTCATATATACTGAAGACCCTATCCCTTGGTGCAGAAGCATAGGTCTCGCCAAAGGTTGGTGGTTCGCTTCTCAATTTGAGCGGCAAAAGCTTATTTATATATTGGCTACCAATTATAAAATAACTAAATAAATAAGGACGTAGTCTAAATCGCTATTTGATCAGGAGTTGGTTCAGTTTTAGTAAAAGAAGACAACAATTTTAATATTATATTATAGACATAAAAAAAAAACCGTAGAACGTAAATTAATTTTTTTAAATACTATTCATCTATTTTTTATAAAACATAACAACATAAATATTGTATAGTATGTGTTTGTTGTACCAAAACAAAATTATAACGAATTCAGCATATTCTAATTTAATTTAATTTTTTTTTTTTCTTGAAATAATGCTGATTCTTTTTTTTTAAATCGAAATTCAATCATTCGTACTGTAACTTTTTTTTTTTTTTTAGTAAGTTAATTAAAAATAAAATTTATTTATCATATATAGATATATATTTTTAATCAAAGTCTATTTTTAACGTTTTCGTTACATTTAATTAAAAAAGGTAATTAAATAGTTCGAAGACATAGAAATATGGAGGAAGGAGTATGTATGGCTTTCTGTATGCGTGGACGGTTAAATTAAATTTACTAGTAAGCCTTGTTCTATCATATATCCTCATGAGATATTTTAATTTAATTAATTTTTTTTTTTGCCATGTTAGGAAATAATAAAACATAAAAAAAATTTATTACGATAAATAAAAGTGTTTATTTAAAAATTTTTCTAAATAAGCTTTTTAATAATTAGTTCGACATTCCTCCAACCCTTTGGAAAAAAATTTTTCTAGCTTTTTGAGATAAATATAAAAATAAAAGGTTTTTTTTTTTAATTAAAAATAAAAATAATTTCTTTTTTTTTTTTTTTTTTTTTTTTTTTTTTTTTTTTTTTTTTCATTTATGATCGTGGAGGCCATTATGATAATATTATATATATATATAATTAGATTCGAAGAAAAATTAGTATCGGTGTTCCTCGGGGCCTTGAAGATCTGAAGGCTGTTGTTTTTGAAAATTCAAACATGGCTTTATGCGCCATTGTTCCTCGTTAGCTTATAAATGAAGAATCTCTACTTTATTATACCTTCCTAATATTTAATTAATAATTTGAATGTGCCCTTTGTATTGAGAAATTAATTTTAATATAAATAAACAAACTGCTGTAAAGGTATATATTGAAGGTTAAAATTCTTATTTATTGAAACCATCTAAAATTCCTCGCTGAGGAGAATTACCCCCTGGCTGGGAACCTCTGACCTACATAAAATTCAAAATCATCAAATTTCATGTTTTACCTATTATGATTTTCGGATTTTATGTAGGTCTTCTAGTTAACAATTAAGATGAAACAAAATAAACAGGTTGTGTAATCTCTTTGAAGGGGATGGTATGTATGGATTAGGATAGTACAAAAGAATGGAGCGATTTAGCTAAGTTTTATTTCAACGATCTGTAGCCTATCTGACCATCTTCCAGTTTTATTGATACCCATAATAAAATGTTCGTAGGTCTTAAAGAGAGACAAACGAGACAGGCAGGCTAGATGTAAAGTAATAATATAATAGTAAGAAAATAATACTAATACGAATTAAATATATAAAATTTTTTAACGGAATAGAATTTAGAAAATATCAATTTCGCGATTTGTCAATTGAAAAACTATTTTTTATGGAGTATGTTTATTTTGACTTTAGCACAGGAAAAACAAAAACTCCAACAAATTCTGGTTTGGTCATTGAATTTACGAGACTAACACTAGCATGATATACTAATAGAAGGTAAATTGCAAATGGGTCTAGGGCATTCCAAGGGGGGAAATGATAGATTTTCAAATTTAATAATCGGTGGCGTTTAAGCACTGAGTGGTGAGGATAGATGACTCATCCTCAAATATATTCCATCACAATCAGTTAAGGATTCTTTTATCAAATACAGCACAAGAGCACTATCCACTATTCCAAATATTTAAACCTGTCATCAGGATCATCGATTTAGGAGAGAGAGCACTCAATACGGATTCATTTGATTCTATAAATATTTATCTTAACTCAAGAGATCATAAACTTCGTGATGGTTTAAATTTTTGAAATTGACCTGAAAATGAAAGCATTTCAAGGATGAGGAAATTTCAATCTTAAATATACATATGATGTAGGATCTACTATCCCACTTCACGATGAGATGGGTGGCTGTACACAGAACAGAGATATGTGAAAAGGGAGCTGATGAGCATTATTATATCTATGTACACTTTATATATGCTATATATAATTTTGTGTATTATAATATACAACAACTCTATCTTCAGATTCATTGTTTTATACATTGAATCTGCAAATACTGTAAGTTATTATTTTAAATTTCTTTTGTAAAGTTGTTGTTTTTTAATTTTATTGCTCATTTCAGCTCTAATGACTGATAATAGCTTTATCTAATTAAAGCCGAAACGTTTCATATTTTGGGAATTTTATTTCGAGCCTACTGGCTGACTTTCTCCCTTTTCACATATCTCTCTATCCCACTCAAAAGTAATTGGACAACCAGTATCTATGGTTTCGATTTAATGGATAATTAGAAGAACTATGTGAAAATAATATATTTAATAATAGGCAAAACATTACGAAATTTGATGATTTTGAATTTCATGTAGCTCTCCTAATTATCTATTAGGAGAAACAAAAGAAACAGATTGTCCAATTATTTTCCAATTACTACTACTGATTTATCCGACAATTAAATTTATTCAAAATTGGATACCGATTATTTAAATAAATATATTCAGATATCGTCTAATTTAAATATATAAATTATCTAACTTATATATATATATAATGATGGATGCAAGTGACGATGGCAGGAGAAATGAAACCAGGTCCACCTAACAACATTTTATTGCAAATATTTCGGGTGGCTTCAGACTATTCTCATTCGTTGGCTTTTGCCAGATCGTGGTAAAATGTTATGGAGAGCCGAGAGACGTGATCTAATTACTTGCGATTACGAAATAATTTATTTCCAATAAAATGATGTTTAGGTGGACCTAATTGAGCTAGTTTCATTTCTCTCATTTCATTTACAAAAATTTATGTTTATAAAGTCTTCGATGCCAGAAGACAAAGACTTCATTTGTACGACAAAATGTGAGTAAAAAGAAGTTAAAGTTAAAATTAATTGAAATTAAATATGACTTTTGCTATTCAAAAGTCTACAAATATTTTAATTCTAATTCCAATTCCAATTTTTTAGTTAAAATAGAATTCTATTTTTTGTTTGAATTACTATGTCAATTGTGGGTTTTCATTAAACAAGAGATGAAAAAAGATGAATTTAATATTATAAAAACAATTGAAAACTCTTGAAAATAAAAGTCATCTCTCAAAAAAGAGAAAAAACAATAACAAAGATTAAATTTAATTAGAGAATGAAATCAATAATGGGAGAAAAAAAAATCTGCAATTTTTAGGATCAAATAAATAACAATGTTGAATGAATAAATTCAAAAATAAAAGGATTAATGGAAATCCGTTTAGTAAGTATTTTACTATAATTTTGCTTAAAATTACAGATGATAATTCAGTAACATTAAAATGAAATTTTTTGTTATCAAAATATGAATTGTTTTTAGAAGAGGGGTTGGTTTTATTGGATATCTTTTTCAACTATATTTTCAAGTTTAAAAATAGTAAAAGTCGCAGGGGGCCAAATCTGGAGAGTTGGTAAAGCAATTCAACGAAGAAATGAACGAAATTTATTTTATTTCATAGATAAAAAAAAAAAAAAAAAAAAAAAATAGAAAAAAAACTGCAAAGGCTTTTAAAAATTATTTAATTGGAATTTTATGAATGCTTCTAAAGATTGGGAATTGGCGAAAACAATTTCTATCTTGAAGAAACATCACTGATTCAAAATTTCCTTATTATTATTATTATATTAACAAAAGAAACTGGAGATTTTTTAATTTTCTTTCAATATTTTGATTGAATAGATTAAAAGAAAAAAAAAAAATTTACCCCTGGACCAACAGGGAAGTGAATTTTTTTGGAACCAGACCAGATCCCTCAGTCCTGTATGAATGAAATAATTGCAAAAAAGCTCAGATAAAATTTTTACACTGCTAAAAATTTATATTTTGGAGCCTCTTACTGATCTCCATAAAACGTCTCTTTAAAAATTCCAAATTCTCCAGTTGCTTTTGTTTTGCATAGAAGTTCAAATAAAAAGGCAATTATTTACCATCAGAGCTGGAAGTTTATTATATCAAGCAAGTAAGAAGAGTGAAGCAGGAAAATGCTTACCTGGAACAAAAGAAAGAGATATAAGATTAAGATTGGTTTGAAGTTTTTATATAGGGATTAAGGGTGTTTAATAAGATTTTTAAATTTGCCAGCATTTTTTTGTTTGAAAGTTGTCAGAATTATTCTGATTGTTTTCGTTAATTATTTATTGTCCCTACGATTAATTGAGCATTTGTAGTTTTTTCTTTTAGTTGCAATGGAGCGGTTCACTGAGTAGCAACGCGCATCATGAATCGTGAAAACTCATTACAAAAACGGGGATTCCGTAAATTTCGCTCGTAATACTACCTCCTCCAAAACCATAATTATGAGGTTAGGTAGATAAAAAAAATCCGAGAAATCTGGGTACACAAAATCATACGAACGAAACAATTCAGTACAGTGGTGCAAGAGGCCCTAGAAGTGGGTTCCACTTCTGAAAGGAATATCGACATTCTTGACAAAAGATTCCTTGTGTCATGTGAATCTTCTCTGGTTGCATATGAAGTGCTTTTGTCAGAATTCATTGCTCCGAGAATGTCGACTTCTCCACCTATTGTGCCGATGGTCTTCTGGGAGCTCATATTCGTACTTCCACTTCATGGAATTTAGATTAAAAAAATAAAAGCAATTCTGAAAAACTTGTTTTATATATATTAATATTACTACTATAATAACAGAAGTAATATTTATAGTGGTTTCTCTCAATCACCATATTTATTTATTTGAATTGAGCAAGCTTATTTTCATTTGAACTTTTGAAATAAAATATTTTTCAAAATTAATTTAACTTATTTCTTCTCATCATAAAATTAATGTTATAAAAAAAAAAGTTTCTATTTTTTATTCTCTTGTCACATAAATATATATAAATTCATCAAAGTTAATGCATAATAAATAAAAAATTTTTAGTATAAAATAAATTAAATAAGTTTTCTATTTATAGGAAAATGCATTTATTATTTCAAGTAAAAAAAATTGCAATAATGCCACATACTGAAGTTATTATTAATATTTTATTGACTAAAATGATATGATCAAATTCCGTTGAAATTCAAATTTTTGGGCCAAATGAAATTCTTTAATTAACTTTGGTCAACGAAAGAGAAAATAAAATACCAGCTCGATTAAACTGGCTTGTCCATCCTCTCACACCCCTGAGGGATTTAAATATTTAAACATTTGTCAGTCAACATAATCAAAAAGAAAATATTTATTTATTTATAGTACATTTTTAAACATTGAATTTTTTTTAGAAATTTATTAATAAAAAAAAAAAAAAAAACATTTAGTTTAAAGAAGGGAGACATTAAGGTTGAAAGCTTTCCTTTTTTTTATTCACCCTCTTCGTCATGTTTATTTCATTTTTATTCATTAAAGTTGTTCTTAAATTAAAAAAAAAAAACTCCCTTTTTTTTTTATTATTAATTCCTGAATTAGAAGGATCCTAAAAATTATGAATCTTATATTTCTAAATTAAATATAAAAATAAATAAATAAAAGAAAGCAAAAATGAATTATTAATCAAAAACTTAGAAAAAAGCGGGTTATTTTGGCAGTGAAATATTTAAATCACAACAATATTTTATTAAAAAAAACATCAATTATCAATTTTACAATATCTTTATCCTCTCGGCCACAGGGGGGGGGGGGTTTAAAGAATTAAATGCCCTCTTCTAAAATATTTAACAATTCAAATAGAATTCTCCACGCTCTATACTCTCTTAGATTGTAACTTAAATGTAACGTAATGGATGATAAAAAAAGAAATAAACATTCACTTTTTATATAGAGTGGGCCTTCAACTTTCGAACTTCCGTTTGAAATATGAACTTTTTTTCTATACCCAATTTTTGGTCTTTCTATTCGAAATTGGATTAATTGATTTGAAATAAAAAACTGGACTTCAAGAAACGTACTGTAGATGGGAATGAATTAAGTTCGTGAATCAGGGGACTCACTCTATTAAATATTGTTGTGATTTAAATATTTCACTGCCAAAATAACACGCTTTTGTTGTTTATATCACTTGGTATCCAATTGATTTAAATAAATAAATAAATCTTCATCAGTCTGCTTGAAATTCGAACTCACGCCTTCCCCTACTTTTTAAGACTTATCTTGAGAATAATTTCGAATAGAAAGACCAAAAATTGGGTATAGAAAAAAAGTTCATATTTCAAACGGAAGTTCGAAAGTTGAAGGCCCACTCTATATAAAAAGTGAATGTTTATTTCTTTTTTTATCATCCATTACGTTACATTTAAGTTACAATCTAAGAGAGTATAGAGCGTGGAGAATTCTATTTGAATTGTTAAATATTTTAGAAGAGGGCATTTAATTCTTTAAACCCCCCCCCCCCTGTGGCCGAGAGGATAAAGATATTGTAAAATTGATAATTGATGTTTTTTTTAATAAAATATTGTTGTGATTTAAATATTTCACTGCCAAAATAACCCGCTTTTTTCTAAGTTTTTGATTAATAATTCATTTTTGCTTTCTTTTATTTATTTATTTTTATATTTAATTTAGAAATATAAGATTCATAATTTTTAGGATCCTTCTAATTCAGGAATTAATAATAAAAAAAAAAGGGAGTTTTTTTTTTTTAATTTAAGAACAACTTTAATGAATAAAAATGAAATAAACATGACGAAGAGGGTGAATAAAAAAAAGGAAAGCTTTCAACCTTAATGTCTCCCTTCTTTAAACTAAATGTTTTTTTTTTTTTTTTTATTAATAAATTTCTAAAAAAAATTCAATGTTTAAAAATGTACTATAAATAAATAAATATTTTCTTTTTGATTATGTTGACTGACAAATGTTTAAATATTTAAATCCCTCAGGGGTGTGAGAGGATGGACAAGCCAGTTTAATCGAGCTGGTATTTTATTTTCTCTTTCGTTGACCAAAGTTAATTAAAGAATTTCATTTGGCCCAAAAATTTGAATTTCAACGGAATTTGATCATATCATTTTAGTCAATAAAATATTAATAATAACTTCAGTATGTGGCATTATTGCAATTTTTTTTACTTGAAATAATAAATGCATTTTCCTATAAATAGAAAACTTATTTAATTTATTTTATACTAAAAATTTTTTATTTATTATGCATTAACTTTGATGAATTTATATATATTTATGTGACAAGAGAATAAAAAATAGAAACTTTTTTTTTTATAACATTAATTTTATGATGAGAAGAAATAAGTTAAATTAATTTTGAAAAATATTTTATTTCAAAAGTTCAAATGAAAATAAGCTTGCTCAATTCAAATAAATAAATATGGTGATTGAGAGAAACCACTATAAATATTACTTCTGTTATTATAGTAGTAATATTAATATATATAAAACAAGTTTTTCAGAATTGCTTTTATTTTTTTAATCTAAATTCCATGAAGTGGAAGTACGAATATGAGCTCCCAGAAGACCATCGGCACAATAGGTGGAGAAGTCGACATTCTCGGAGCAATGAATTCTGACAAAAGCACTTCATATGCAACCAGAGAAGATTCACATGACACAAGGAATCTTTTGTCAAGAATGTCGATATTCCTTTCAGAAGTGGAACCCACTTCTAGGGCCTCTTGCACCACTGTACTGAATTGTTTCGTTCGTATGATTTTGTGTACCCAGATTTCTCGGATTTTTTTTATCTACCTAACCTCATAATTATGGTTTTGGAGGAGGTAGTATTACGAGCGAAATTTACGGAATCCCCGTTTTTGTAATGAGTTTTCACGATTCATGATGCGCGTTGCTACTCAGTGAACCGCTCCATTGCAACTAAAAGAAAAAACTACAAATGCTCAATTAATCGTAGGGACAATAAATAATTAACGAAAACAATCAGAATAATTCTGACAACTTTCAAACAAAAAAATGCTGGCAAATTTAAAAATCTTATTAAACACCCTTAATCCCTATATAAAAACTTCAAACCAATCTTAATCTTATATCTCTTTCTTTTGTTCCAGGTAAGCATTTTCCTGCTTCACTCTTCTTACTTGCTTGATATAATAAACTTCCAGCTCTGATGGTAAATAATTGCCTTTTTATTTGAACTTCTATGCAAAACAAAAGCAACTGGAGAATTTGGAATTTTTAAAGAGACGTTTTATGGAGATCAGTAAGAGGCTCCAAAATATAAATTTTTAGCAGTGTAAAAATTTTATCTGAGCTTTTTTGCAATTATTTCATTCATACAGGACTGAGGGATCTGGTCTGGTTCCAAAAAAATTCACTTCCCTGTTGGTCCAGGGGTAAATTTTTTTTTTTTCTTTTAATCTATTCAATCAAAATATTGAAAGAAAATTAAAAAATCTCCAGTTTCTTTTGTTAATATAATAATAATAATAAGGAAATTTTGAATCAGTGATGTTTCTTCAAGATAGAAATTGTTTTCGCCAATTCCCAATCTTTAGAAGCATTCATAAAATTCCAATTAAATAATTTTTAAAAGCCTTTGCAGTTTTTTTTCTATTTTTTTTTTTTTTTTTTTTTTTTATCTATGAAATAAAATAAATTTCGTTCATTTCTTCGTTGAATTGCTTTACCAACTCTCCAGATTTGGCCCCCTGCGACTTTTACTATTTTTAAACTTGAAAATATAGTTGAAAAAGATATCCAATAAAACCAACCCCTCTTCTAAAAACAATTCATATTTTGATAACAAAAAATTTCATTTTAATGTTACTGAATTATCATCTGTAATTTTAAGCAAAATTATAGTAAAATACTTACTAAACGGATTTCCATTAATCCTTTTATTTTTGAATTTATTCATTCAACATTGTTATTTATTTGATCCTAAAAATTGCAGATTTTTTTTTCTCCCATTATTGATTTCATTCTCTAATTAAATTTAATCTTTGTTATTGTTTTTTCTCTTTTTTGAGAGATGACTTTTATTTTCAAGAGTTTTCAATTGTTTTTATAATATTAAATTCATCTTTTTTCATCTCTTGTTTAATGAAAACCCACAATTGACATAGTAATTCAAACAAAAAATAGAATTCTATTTTAACTAAAAAATTGGAATTGGAATTAGAATTAAAATATTTGTAGACTTTTGAATAGCAAAAGTCATATTTAATTTCAATTAATTTTAACTTTAACTTCTTTTTACTCACATTTTGTCGTACAAATGAAGTCTTTGTCTTCTGGCATCGAAGACTTTATAAACATAAATTTTTGTAAATGAAATGAGAGAAATGAAACTAGCTCAATTAGGTCCACCTAAACATCATTTTATTGGAAATAAATTATTTCGTAATCGCAAGTAATTAGATCACGTCTCTCGGCTCTCCATAACATTTTACCACGATCTGGCAAAAGCCAACGAATGAGAATAGTCTGAAGCCACCCGAAATATTTGCAATAAAATGTTGTTAGGTGGACCTGGTTTCATTTCTCCTGCCATCGTCACTTGCATCCATCATTATATATATATATAAGTTAGATAATTTATATATTTAAATTAGACGATATCTGAATATATTTATTTAAATAATCGGTATCCAATTTTGAATAAATTTAATTGTCGGATAAATCAGTAGTAGTAATTGGAAAATAATTGGACAATCTGTTTCTTTTGTTTCTCCTAATAGATAATTAGGAGAGCTACATGAAATTCAAAATCATCAAATTTCGTAATGTTTTGCCTATTATTAAATATATTATTTTCACATAGTTCTTCTAATTATCCATTAAATCGAAACCATAGATACTGGTTGTCCAATTACTTTTGAGTGGGATAGAGAGATATGTGAAAAGGGAGAAAGTCAGCCAGTAGGCTCGAAATAAAATTCCCAAAATATGAAACGTTTCGGCTTTAATTAGATAAAGCTATTATCAGTCATTAGAGCTGAAATGAGCAATAAAATTAAAAAACAACAACTTTACAAAAGAAATTTAAAATAATAACTTACAGTATTTGCAGATTCAATGTATAAAACAATGAATCTGAAGATAGAGTTGTTGTATATTATAATACACAAAATTATATATAGCATATATAAAGTGTACATAGATATAATAATGCTCATCAGCTCCCTTTTCACATATCTCTGTTCTGTGTACAGCCACCCATCTCATCGTGAAGTGGGATAGTAGATCCTACATCATATGTATATTTAAGATTGAAATTTCCTCATCCTTGAAATGCTTTCATTTTCAGGTCAATTTCAAAAATTTAAACCATCACGAAGTTTATGATCTCTTGAGTTAAGATAAATATTTATAGAATCAAATGAATCCGTATTGAGTGCTCTCTCTCCTAAATCGATGATCCTGATGACAGGTTTAAATATTTGGAATAGTGGATAGTGCTCTTGTGCTGTATTTGATAAAAGAATCCTTAACTGATTGTGATGGAATATATTTGAGGATGAGTCATCTATCCTCACCACTCAGTGCTTAAACGCCACCGATTATTAAATTTGAAAATCTATCATTTCCCCCCTTGGAATGCCCTAGACCCATTTGCAATTTACCTTCTATTAGTATATCATGCTAGTGTTAGTCTCGTAAATTCAATGACCAAACCAGAATTTGTTGGAGTTTTTGTTTTTCCTGTGCTAAAGTCAAAATAAACATACTCCATAAAAAATAGTTTTTCAATTGACAAATCGCGAAATTGATATTTTCTAAATTCTATTCCGTTAAAAAATTTTATATATTTAATTCGTATTAGTATTATTTTCTTACTATTATATTATTACTTTACATCTAGCCTGCCTGTCTCGTTTGTCTCTCTTTAAGACCTACGAACATTTTATTATGGGTATCAATAAAACTGGAAGATGGTCAGATAGGCTACAGATCGTTGAAATAAAACTTAGCTAAATCGCTCCATTCTTTTGTACTATCCTAATCCATACATACCATCCCCTTCAAAGAGATTACACAACCTGTTTATTTTGTTTCATCTTAATTGTTAACTAGAAGACCTACATAAAATCCGAAAATCATAATAGGTAAAACATGAAATTTGATGATTTTGAATTTTATGTAGGTCAGAGGTTCCCAGCCAGGGGGTAATTCTCCTCAGCGAGGAATTTTAGATGGTTTCAATAAATAAGAATTTTAACCTTCAATATATACCTTTACAGCAGTTTGTTTATTTATATTAAAATTAATTTCTCAATACAAAGGGCACATTCAAATTATTAATTAAATATTAGGAAGGTATAATAAAGTAGAGATTCTTCATTTATAAGCTAACGAGGAACAATGGCGCATAAAGCCATGTTTGAATTTTCAAAAACAACAGCCTTCAGATCTTCAAGGCCCCGAGGAACACCGATACTAATTTTTCTTCGAATCTAATTATATATATATATAATATTATCATAATGGCCTCCACGATCATAAATGAAAAAAAAAAAAAAAAAAAAAAAAAAAAAAAAAAAAAAAAAAGAAATTATTTTTATTTTTAATTAAAAAAAAAAACCTTTTATTTTTATATTTATCTCAAAAAGCTAGAAAAATTTTTTTCCAAAGGGTTGGAGGAATGTCGAACTAATTATTAAAAAGCTTATTTAGAAAAATTTTTAAATAAACACTTTTATTTATCGTAATAAATTTTTTTTATGTTTTATTATTTCCTAACATGGCAAAAAAAAAAATTAATTAAATTAAAATATCTCATGAGGATATATGATAGAACAAGGCTTACTAGTAAATTTAATTTAACCGTCCACGCATACAGAAAGCCATACATACTCCTTCCTCCATATTTCTATGTCTTCGAACTATTTAATTACCTTTTTTAATTAAATGTAACGAAAACGTTAAAAATAGACTTTGATTAAAAATATATATCTATATATGATAAATAAATTTTATTTTTAATTAACTTACTAAAAAAAAAAAAAAAGTTACAGTACGAATGATTGAATTTCGATTTAAAAAAAAAGAATCAGCATTATTTCAAGAAAAAAAAAAAATTAAATTAAATTAGAATATGCTGAATTCGTTATAATTTTGTTTTGGTACAACAAACACATACTATACAATATTTATGTTGTTATGTTTTATAAAAAATAGATGAATAGTATTTAAAAAAATTAATTTACGTTCTACGGTTTTTTTTTTATGTCTATAATATAATATTAAAATTGTTGTCTTCTTTTACTAAAACTGAACCAACTCCTGATCAAATAGCGATTTAGACTACGTCCTTATTTATTTAGTTATTTTATAATTGGTAGCCAATATATAAATAAGCTTTTGCCGCTCAAATTGAGAAGCGAACCACCAACCTTTGGCGAGACCTATGCTTCTGCACCAAGGGATAGGGTCTTCAGTATATATGAAAATTAATTAAAACAAATTCCAAAAGATATTAAAATTGTCAATTATGAAGATAAAGAACGTTTCTAATATAGATGAATCTCTTTGTTCTCCACCTCTCCAGTTATAGTTTTATTATCCTTGGCCGCTGACAGTCTTCTATATATTTACTTTTCCATTCAGTAATAATTAGTCTATACAACGATCCTGGTGGTGGAATATTCTTTTCAGCCGGAAAAAGATAACATATGGGATGCATGTATGTTATTTGCAAGTTTGTTTACCAAGGATTACAGAAACTTGGCCACCAACTCAAGTTTTCTTTTTTTGTCTCTAGTTTCAAATTTTCCTAAAAATGGATTTTTTCGATCAATTGCCCTTTATATTTTTTAAATATATAAATGACTATATTGTATAAAAATAAACTTTAGTTCTTTTGACAAGATGTAGAGCAGGTTACTATTTCTATTCGTGCAGGAATATTCTTTGCATCCATATAAGTAGAAATTATATAATTTTTTGCCTTAAGTTGGATTTAAGTCTGAATTGCCTCGAACTCAAAACACTACTTCATCCTCTCTGCTAATCGACTCTAAAAATATATTATAAATCATTAACGGTAAATTCGAATAAATTGTGTACATAGGATATATCATACGCTTACTTTAAATCATTCCATTTCTATTCTTCTTTATACTAGAAGAGCATTCTAATTTTTGTTTAATAAAAAATTGGAAAACCAAAATAGAGCCATTGACAGATGTTGAATCAAAGGATTGGGGTAAATTTCGATGGGCGGTATGGTGTGATGGGATGGGATAGTGGATGTGGGACTGTGGCGGGTTGAGGGTTGTGGGTTGGGGGACTATACATCACAGAAATTGGAGGCCCCGATCTGACAATCCCTCGCGCTTGGCTTCTCACATCTATCTTCCTCACTTGATTTATTTCCAAATTTCAAAATATCAAAAAAATAAATAAATAAACATACAAAAAATACAATAGTAATGAAAGCTGGTTGCAGCCTTTTTTCAAAAGTAGTTAGCATCTATTAATGTAATTATAGCTAGATTTACTTCCAAAATAAAAAAAAATTATTGTCCTGTCCGTTTGGTGTAGAGGTAGAGGCCTTACGTTCGTACGTCAATAGTTAGCTTCCCGATCTGAGCGGAAAAAATTTATTTATATTATATTGGCTAACAATTAATATAAATAAATAAGGAGGGAAGCCTCCGAAAACTTAAAAAAATTTCTTTAAAATTTTTTCATATGTAATTTCTCTGATTTTATTAACGTTATTTTTATTCAAATTTTTTTTTTTTTAGAGAAGTCATGTTATCTTTTTGCGCTTCATTTCTTCTGCTTTCGACAAGGCCGTTTGAAATAAATGGCATTTAAATTATTTATTATTTTTTGAATTATCTTTGTCGCAATTTTAAATTTAATAAAATAACCTCTAAAATTCAATACTAATAAATATTCTCAAACAATTTTAGTAGAATTTTTATATTGTATAAATATATATTTCACTGGCAGATTGCGGCCCAAAATTTTTATGGAATGCAATTAAATTAATTAATTTACTTTTGTCCTTTAGCGGGAGTAAGCATGGCTGTTTCTATTTTTTTACGATTAAATTGACGATGTAACGCATAAAGTGTTATTAAACCTACTG
>JAAAKE020116573.1:0-35981 GCA_010014785.2 Anisolabis maritima | reverse complement strand
CAAGCAAGGCCAGGCAGTGCTCAACTTAGGATGGGTGGCCCCAATAATTCCTAAAATTCTGCATGTTTTAAGTTTAAATACGTCATTGTACATAGTCTATTTGATCAGGAATTATTTCCCTTTTAGTAAATGTTCAAGGTCCTGATAATTTTAAATATATATAATAGAAGATTATTTTTTAAATAGAATAAATGATTTCAAACGCTCATTTTTCTAGAAATTTATTATTATCCCTTTCCAGGCAAATTCGCAATAAAGTTCTCATGCTCTTCTTTTACAAAATATTACATTCTATTTTTAGAAGAGTAAAAGCTTCTAGAGGAAGTTACGCCTCGTTTAATTTCATTTTTTATTTTCATAATCCACTTTGTAAATAAAAATAAAAAGAAAACAATAAACAGATCAATATTTTCTTTTTGGGCCAATTTTTTTTTATTATACTTTAGATCAAAAACATTTTCTCCACTTCTACTAAACCGACAAAACTTATCAAATTTACTTACGTTGTTTTGGTTCTTGAGATAGCGTTTTAAAAGACAAACTGACAGCTAAACCTAATATATTCATCAAAATCTGGATTCGAATTTTTTTTTTTCTTCAAAGAGGAATAAAATATTTTACAACCCTATCCTTTATTTTAGTTTAGAGAACAAATTTTTTTTTCTCTTCATCTTTCCTTTAAAAAGATATATTCAACAATTTTAATTAAACTTTAAAATCTCATCAAAGTTTATTATTTATGAATAATAATAAAATAGAAACTTTACTAAAAGTGAAATAGTAGTATATTAGAAAAGAAAATTAATATACATTTTTCATTTTTTAATAATGAATCCATAAGCGGAGTTTTTATTTTGAATGAATTATTTATTAAAGATAATTTCATTTCTGAAATTTGATTAATTAATTTTGAATGTTTATCGGAACCGAGACGTTGGTTTCTAAGGCTCATGCTTAAAGCTTCTTGGGTTTTAAGGAGCTCGAGTATTATATATATATATATAATGAATAAAATTCATTCCTTTTTACTAGCTGGAAAGTTGGATATCCAAATGACTCACTAATGGATTTTTCGATTGCTCCAGACCTCCTCTTTGTTCACTTGTTAATTTCTAGAGAGATTTACCTGATTGGCAGTTGATCCAAAGAGAAGCTTTCGTTCAATTAATTGAAAATTTCATAATGAGTTGGACATTTGGGTTGCCTACCTTCCAGCAAGCAAAAACTAATGAATTTATGCATCTCAGGGTACAAAATTTCGAAACAACTATGAGGGGTCCAGGCACTGAGCTCACACGACTTTTTAAAATATTTTAGAGACCCGACATCCAGCCGGTCCTGATTATTTTAATTTACGAATTCTTATTATTTATTAATGGACAGACCAAGTCAATAATTTTGTTTTTAAGAAATAAAAAACAAGAATCTATTTTGCTGGTTATTTTCTTATCTTTGTAAGGATACTTCACAAACAATTAATGATGCGAAAGACATTATATTTAATTGGTATCAATTCCCTAAGACTATACTTTCCGTCAAATAATTACTACTCTATTCAATTATTTTTAATAAGTTTTTATTGTGGGTGTTTTGTTTTTGTTTTCTAAAATAAATAAAAGTCATTCCACTGGTCTAGGGAAGGGGGGATCAGTTATTTTTTAAGAAAGGTGATACTTTACCTGATTCCCAATAAATTGAAGAGCACATGCCGTCGAGATTTGCTCAGGCGGGAACCATAGTGCCGCAACTTTAGGAGGTAGACTAAGCATAAACACTTGAGATACGCCGACAATAAAATGAGCAACGAATGCGAGTGGGAATCGATTTCGTCCCACTGAGAAAAGCTTCATCCAGGACCCAAGTGCCACACCAAGAGTTCCGGCGAGTAACGACGGCCGCAATCCCTGCCACAAAAACAACCCAATAATACCTCCAAGCGGCCAATTACCAACCAAATTAAATCAGGTACATATTTATCGACAAGGCCCATTGCAGGTACGATAAACACAATATAGCTGGCCATCCAATTGAGCGAAGTCCATTCCACCGCGAAATTAGACACATTATAATACATAGAAATTATATTCCCTATGATACTATATTGAATCCATTGTCCTGATGAGGAAATAGAATAAAGGCAAAAGATGCAAAGTATAAGCCAACGTCGTTTGTACACACGTACTTCCACCTTATCATCATCCATCTTTTAGACGATAGCCATTAACACTGACTAGGAATTGTGTCTAAAAAAACGACTCAATATATATATATATATATTATCTGATTATTTGTTCGAGGATTTTTTTTATCATTTCTTTAACAAACATACCATATATTAAACTAAATTTCATTGATGCGCCTAACGTGTCATTTAACACTTTTTTTTTTATACAACCATTTGACGAATTTCATCACCATCATGATATTAAAAAAAATACATTGGGTTGATTTATTGATTGAATGGTTATTTTACAAATTACGCTTATCTAATTTAAATAATTAAATTAAATGCGAACATAAATCATGTCATTCAAATTCTTAAACAAATATGGTTCTGCCAGGAACGTCATTTGAGTGAGATGAAGGAGATTAATTCGTTTAAAATAGAGAGGGTTACGCCTTCTTCTAATCATGGAGATGGAGAAATAAAATTAAGATATCGGTATAAAATTTATTTTGACATATTTAAATAAAAAAAACTGAATAAATTTTTTTTAAAGGATTCCTTGACCATGTAAGAATGAAATATCTTGAATCATTTCATCTATTTTTTAAATTTATCCACTCTGAATGGCTACAGCTAACAGCCGAAAATAAATAAAAATCTATCCCCTTCAAAGGGATACCCGAGGGAGCCACTTCCCCACTATCCGTATTCGCCAGTATATTTTTTCACATTTGGAGTTATCAGTAAATAATTCCATTGATACGTTTTATTAATTATGAATTTATTATCAATTAAATCATCCTAAGACAAGTCTAAGGGTCAGTGGTTTGGTTCCCATCTTAAGCTATGAAATTTATTTAAATTATATTTGTTAACAATTAATTTAAATAAATATGAACAGATAATTTCGGTTATCATTGCAATTATAAATCGTATATGTTTAATAGCATCCAATGATGAAAAGTCAAAAATATTTTTTTTTTGTCTCGGCATCTGTATCATTTGTACAAATTTACTATAAATTAATTAACAGCCATTATAATTTAAATAAATTTTATCATTCAGTATGAAAAGCGAGCCACTAACACTTAGATAATAAAAAAGCTCCAGGTACAAATTCATTTGTTCCCCCACCCCCAAACTAGAGTCCTGGAGACTCTACTGGCGATAATAATAATAAGGTATATAAAAAAAAAGATATACACTAGGAAGCTCGTTGCTGATTTTTATATTTATTTAAATATTTTTCCCAAATTATCTAATAATAATAATCTGTGCGAAATTTTAATCTCAGAGGGTTTCTATAAAATCCTTTTGTTTTATTTGTCATGTCTATTCATTATCTTTTAGAATTACTGATGCAATCTGCCTTTTGCAATCACAATACATTATCATACTAATTAAGAGAGGGTTCTGTGCAGGAGTCGATAGGGTGTCCCCGTTATGCACAGGAGATCGGTGTTCCGCATCCCGGACATAAAAAAATATTTAATTTATACAAATCCTCAAGAAGGCCCTGGATTGGAACATTGTATCCCACCACAATAGAGTACTCAGGCAACTCTACGAGAGTGAGTTATTGTAACGTTCTGTCCTATGGAAGCGACGTAAAGAGGGATTCCTTCTCAATGGTGCCCTCTTCACAAGGAGTAGGTTACAAGCGAAGAGAGCCCCTCCACAACTATGATATCCTCCCTAACATAGAATAGGTTGGAATAAAAGTGACAGGGTGGAATTAGATATAAGAGTAGTTAGGTAGCTAGAAATGAATAAAAGAGGAGTTAGATTTATTAAATAAAGTAAATTCACAGGATACCGATAGATGGCTACGGCCAGAGGTCGGCTGGGTTTGCACGAAAGCACCTCGGATAAATAAACGGATCCTGGTAGGTGGGCCTTTATGGTCCAAATAAAGTGAAATTAATTAACTTATTTTTTATTAATATTCAGAACCTTCAAAGCCAAGAGATTTGGATTCAGATCCCAGGCAGTCCAATGAAAATTTATTTAAAATTAATTGAATATCTATTGATATAAATAAATATACCTGGATAACTGTTATGTAAAATAATATTATATATATCGTTTAAAGTCTCTATGGTCTCAGATGCCGAAAAGACTTAAAAAAAGGCTTCTATATATTATTTATTATTTATTTATTATTATATATTATTCTTTATTCCTAATTTTCTAAGATTCTGGTAGAATTCATTATATTTATTATTAAATTCCAATAACTAATAATTTTATTTTTTCAAATTTCACATATTTGACATCTCTAAATGGGGAGGTTTTTCGAAAATTAGTTTTTTAATTGAATACATCTTTTACTTTTGATTACTTTTTCGACTATATAATATATATATGTAATATCATTGGGTACAGAAATTCGTCAATTTTTACTTGCTGGTAGACAACCCAAATGACCAATTTACTATAATTTTACTATTAATTGCTCCAGAACTTCTCTAGAGCGTACGAATTCGAAATTGTTAAATCTATCTAACTGAGGATTTAAATGAAATTAACAACTGGAGCTATTTTTAAAAAAATTAGTGAGCTTGTAATTTGGATTGGGTACCTAATCAAACACATATGAATTTTTATACTCCATGGTTTATTGAGGATAATATTCAAATTAGTATATAGCGCGTAATATATAAAATCTTTTTTTTATTTTTCATTTATTTTCATCTATTTATATTATGAATTTATGAATTCTATTGTAATTTTTTTTTTCTCCTTAAAGTTAATTAATAAGTGATATTAAATTTAAAAAAATCCAAAGATTAAAATCTTGAGTTTTATTCATAAAAAAGCATTTTAATGACTCTAAAAGAGTAAGGACTTTTTTTCACTTTTCTGCAAATGAGTTTTACGATTTTAATCAATCCTTAAATTTTTTTTAAAGACGTTTAGAAAAAGCTATGTGTGTATAATAAGTACATATCTCAAAGAAAGCAGAGAAAAGATGGAGTCCTCATTTGTTTTTTTGTTGTGGTAATAAGACCCCATTAGTGGAGGCGACGTGAATTTATGGTCTCCCACCCTCGTCATACTTGGGTTGTTTAATTGAAAGATATCTTATGATCGTTTTTGTCAGTGTTAAAATGTCCCTTGGACATTCAGAGGAAAATTTCCTAGAGAAAACCTACCACTTAAGTAGAATTTATATTTAAATGTTATATAAACATCTCTCACTCATCAAATATTTACGAATTAAAATTTTATGCAATAAAACAAACTTTAAAACTTATTATGGTTGAAAACAGCTTCATTTTCAAAAATATATTTATTTTGGCTTTAGTGGTTGTTGTCGTTTTAGCCTGTCTCTAGAGCCTTCATCAAAACAGAATGTGTTGACGGGTTGCGTGTTTTTAGGAGTTCTTATAATTTATTTGCTAATTCCATAACTCTTAGTGATCAGACGATGGTCTAATTCCATGCCGAAGCAATATTTTTTTAAACTAAACTATAATTTGGTTGGAAATCTTTTTTTAAACGCTTTTATTCAACTTGATTTGTTTGTCTGTCTAGATAATTTCAAAACTCTTCATGATGAGCTAGAGATCTGAAAATTCGTACTCAGGTTCATTCCCGATGACAACACAAAACAATGCAATAATCTATTTAAAGGAGTACTTCATTTGAAATTCTTACCTCAAAAATCAAAATATATTTTTAACTATTAACTTTAGAGAAATAAGACCCTTAAAATCTTTTATCCATTATTTTGACTTTTGTTTGAAAAACTTTTTATATCTTTTACAAAATTTTTTCAAAAATTTATTTAAAAAATAGAAAATACATAATACCATAATACCAACGATTGCAACGCTCCTAGTGATCATCTCAAGAATCTCTGACTATTGGCTTTGTGAATTCACATCAAATTAAATAAATAAAAAGTCGTTCGACTATTTCAAATATTTTAAAATGAAAAATTTTGTTTTTAATTTTTATGTTAAAAATAAATAGGTTTAAAAAGTAGAAAATAAACATAAAAAAAAAAAACGCTTTTATTTAAAATGCACTAAAAATAGTAAAATAACTTTTTGCAGAAAAGTGTTGAATATTTATGACAAAAAATGTCTATTAGGTAATCTATTTTATAAGAGTCCACGCTTTTTATTATAAATATTCATCAATTTTATGTAAAAAGGTTAAAAATAAAATTAATTATTTCAACATTAAAGAATTCTTAAAACTCCCCCCCCCCCCCCATAATCCCACTGATTTTTTCCATTTTGCCTTTTAGATTTTCATATCACAGCAATTCCAAGGATCTATCAAAATCTATCCTAAAACATTCCGATAAATTTAAATATCTCTAAATATATTTAATTTGAATATAAAATATATGAATTCAAGTGGATTAGTAATTTGATTCGATTTGATTTTAGCTTATAGGTTCAGAGTAGACGAATAATTTCAATCATAGATCTAGAGATTAGGTTGTCTAGTTAATTAATGAATTCTCATTTACCTTTAACCAAATAACATTTATTTTTTCTTTAGTTTTCTTTTAAGTAAATAGTGCTAAGAGAAGGTCTTGATTTGATAATCCCTGACAAGTTCAAGTTGCTTGCTCGTTATGTTCAAATTAATTATTCTATTTTGTCACGTACACTTTAATCCAAATTTATTTAAATAACTATCTTTTCATTTTACTGTATTTATTATATCTATTAAATATTCTTTAATATTATTAAAATTATATTTGACATATTTAGGAATTAATTGTAGACTTAATTAGAACTTAGGCAATATATTGTTACAACATATGTTTAGGCTCAAGAATGATATAATTATTGTTATATGCTGAAAAATTTGATATGATTATCACAAAAACTTCTCTCATCTACTTTAGGTAAAAGAGTAAAACAAAGTTCATCTAAAAATAATCGATATATGAATTTTAATAAATTTCATTAGAGTTAATTTTAAGAAAATGAAAAAAAAAAAAAAAGTATATCAGTAAAATACTTCGTAGCTTTGTGCATTACTAGCTTAAATACCAAATTTAAGCCTTGATATATTTTATTCATTCACAGACTCAAAGAATCCCTAAACATGTATTTCCATTGAAATTTCAAAATTTTTTGCCATCGCAATAAATTTCTATACTATATATTTAATATATATATATATATATAAGGGAAAGTAAAAAATCTAGATGGAATAAGTTATTAAAATATTGATATAAACATGGCTATCTTTTGTTAGCCAGATAACTTTATAATAAAATTATTTTTCCTTCTTTGCAGATTCATCTTCAACAACGTTTCAAACGGTCTCTCTCTATCTCTTTTCTTTAAATTCAGCCTATAAACGGGATCTTTCGAAAAATCTGGATATTTTCATTGTAAGTAAAATTTTGTTAAATATATCTAATTAATAAAATTATTGTATATATATTTTTTTTAATATCTGAGGCCATTTAGACTACGTCCCTATTTATTTATACCAATTGGTAGCCAATATAATATAAATAAATCGTCACGATGAGATGGGTGGCTGTACACATCAGTGATATGCGAAAAGAGAGGAAGTCAGCCAGTAGGATAGACTCTATCGAAATAAACCTCCCAAAATAATGAAATGTTTCGGCTTTAATTAGATAATGCTATCATCAGTCATTAGGGCTGAAATGATAAATAAAATTAAAAACACAACTTTACAAAGGAAATTTAAAATGATGACTTACAGTATATGCAGATTCAATGTATAAGACATTTCAATACCCTACTGGCTGACTTCCTCTCTTTTTACATATCACTAATATAAATAAATTTTTCTCGCTGACCCCGCAACAATGCGAGACTTAAACTCTATTAATGAATTGTTTATTTAACCAGATTGATTTTATATGCATATTCTTGTCATATGCGCTTCTTTTTCATCAAACAATTTAATATTCAATATAATATTAATAATATAATTACTTGACTATTTTATTTATTGTGAAGTAGTTGGCTGTTAACAATGGAGGAAGGAGTAGTAAGTCAGGTGAGAAGCCTCTAGAACATTATACCTTCAACTTAGAGACGTTTCGGCTTTATTTTAATAATACCATTATCATTCCATTTTGAGAGTATGAACTAAAATAAAGCCGAAACATCTCCAACTTTTAATATTGTAAAGGCTTCACACCTGGCTTCATTGTTACTTTATTTATTATTTGTAATAAATTAGGAGCTACGTATAGTAACAAAGATTCAGCTGTTACCCCCTATGACTATTTTACTCATTCCTCTTTGCCACTCTTTTCCCTTTTCTAAAAAAGCCGCAACGATTCAATCAAAATATTATCTTTATTTCACTTCTAAGGTTGCATTCCTTCAAATGAGTTATTTTTATATAATGCTACTTTGATAAATTAATATGCATAAATATAGTGTAAAACAGCTATCATGTTAATCAGGATGTGATTTGGCGTCTTCGAGTTGTCAAAACTTAGATTGACATTTCTCCTCTTTTTACAATTGCTAGTCTTCTTCTTTTTCCATCAAGAGATGGACAGGCTTGTTAATTTTCTAGGATAACTTAATTTTACTTTTTGAAAAATTAAAAAAAAGAAAATCTGTATATAAACAAATTAGTGTAAATTTTTTTTTATTTTGATGTTTGATGGATCGATGGGGGGTGGGGGCGACGACGCAGGTGGTGCCGCCTGGTGGCGGGCGGCGAGTCGCCCTCTTCTCTTTAAAACCAACCCCTTGGGCAAGGCTCAGTTGCGCCTCGTGCTCCGTGCCGAACGTAACTTCCACCGACGCTTATATTCTCGGCGTGTCTCTCTCGTTCTCTCGCTCTCGCGCACTCCAAACCGTCGTCGTTTTTCACGCTGTTAATTCAACCCTGTGTATTTGACGCATCGGTGACTCACGTTGTCATCTTCATCACCCGCGTTGTAAGTATTTAAGTAAAAAATTCTTTATTTATTTAATTTGCTCTTTTTTATATATATTAAAAACAAGAAAAATTCCTCAGATATATAAAATATTTTTTATTAAAATTTTTTGATTGTTGGTTTATGGATATCTCATTTAAATCGCTGATTTGTTTCCCGCGGATTTTGTTTAAAAAAAAATCAACAAAAGCCTTAAAAAACTCAAAAAGGATATTTTTATAAACTTATTTTCACTTTTTTCATGTTTTATAATATTTTTCTTTATTTTTAGTAATTAGGTGAGGAGGTAGTGGACTAAGGCGGATAAGCTGCGGATTACGAATCTTGAGTATGAAAATAGCTCGGGTTCGAGTCCGGTTTGCGGTAAAAATTTATTTCTAACTTTGCTTCCTGGGGTAGGAAAGTGTGAGATAATCTCACCCCCAGAAGCTCAAATGGTATCACAATGTGCCATTACTGGCCTAAGTGAGTGTCCCCAATGAAGGCCGGCAACCATCTAAACCTAACCTAGCCTAATATAGTAATTAGGTAAATCTATTATGAACCTATGATTTTTTTGGAATTGTAGCTTTCTTATTTTTTGTCAAAAAAAAAAAAATTATTAGCGGTTTTATAAAAATAAATAATTTGAATAAAATATGAATAATTTAAATAAAATATATTATTTGTATAAAATACAACGTTTCTCCATGCATTTTCTAATCTTCTTCATATACAATTTATATATATACTTATCAAAAACCATCTAGAGATTTATTTATAATCTAAAATGATATAAATATTTCTTATTAAGATGGATAATAATAAGTATAAATTATTATATTTGTGAACCTAAAATTTCACTAACCGCTGTTTTATTTTTATATCACTAAAACAAAAATTTCATTTTATCACCAGCTTATATTAATTTATTTCGTTTTCCTCAATCATTTAATGTTTTTGAAAATATATTTTCATTAAAAAAAATAGAGGCTCCCTCTTTTAATTTAGTGTTACTAGATTGATTAATACAACTGGTGTCATATTCCAAATGAAACGGGATCTGCATATTTACTTGAAAGCGCACCTTTTATATTTGTTTATTAACACATCCATAGGGGATAATTATAATTAAAAATAAAACATATACTGTTTTTTTATTTTTTCTATAGATACACGATTTTATTAAAATAAATAGTTAATCAATTTTTGTATTGATATTTTAATTCAGTGTTTGTATATTTTTTTAAGAGGATAAAAATTAAATAATCACTCACATTTATTTATTCAGTTTAATACAACAAAAAACAAGGATTGAAATAATACGGAATTTATAATAATTTTACCTAAACAAATTTACCTTATTATTATTAAGAGGTAATTAGGAATTTTTTCTGGAAATAAAAGGTCTTCATTCCATAGCTTTAAGCAATCTACAATTAAAATAGTTGAAAATTTTTTACATAATAGTACAAAATATATACAAAACCCTGAATCGGTCGGAAAAATATAGAAATATGAATTTAAATTGGTAATTTATAATTACATAAATGGCATTCAGTTCTACATTTATGATATATGTCAAAAAGCATATTTAGGTTTACAATTATCTTGGAGAATTTTATTGAGTGCACTCAGATGTATAGTAATGCGGATAAAATCATTGCTCCAATAAATCAGCGGGATATTCCAAATGAAGGGAAAAATATTCCCTATTGTGTATTTATTTATTTTTATAAATGTATTTATAATTATAAAATTATATTCTAATTATCCTCTATTTGCGTACATCTTCTTCTTTCTTGAAACCAAAAACTTGTTTATTTGATGATTGACGTCCCGCCTATCTAAAGAAAACTCACTTGGTCCTAACGCCGCTCTTCTAGGTGTCCTAAACTTAAAAAATGTTTATATTAATCAGGAGAGAAAATATTAATTTATAATATCTGGTTCAATTATCATAACATTCATTCAAAAAAAGAAGAAACAAGTGAAAAATAATTTTTTGATTCCATGTAAGAGGCCTCAATTTTAGATTTGCCCCGGGACCCGAGGATGTTAAGGGCGTCCTTGCGGAGGTGATTAATTGATTTAATTATATATTATTGATTTAATTATATATTGAGTGAAAGCAAAATTTAGACAGGACAGAATTCTATCATTTTTAGAGAATATTAAAGGCTGGCGGTTTATTTGCCATTATCTTATCTTACACTCTGAAGTGTATTTGTATTTTTTTTCATTGAAAGTTTATTTCACTAGAATTGTTTGCCTGTCTCTTTCCTGCTAATGATGTTATTTGGTAAAGTTTTTGAGGAGCATCCTGGATGCACTTTTATTGCAATTAGTCCATGAGTTCAATTAGAGGAAGCCAGCACCTAAAGGTTCTAGCTGGAAGAGTAGAGCAGAGAAATAACAAGCACGGTATAATCTGGCCTTGAAATTGGATGAAAATACCTTGTGAGACTCTTGATGGTGCAGTTGAAGTCCTATCTATTAATTATTTTTTAACGTCCATCATCAAACAAAAATCACTTAAACTATTGACTTTTGAAATATAATATCCATATATAAAATTGTTCTATCCAAACAATTTTTATTTGCAAAAATATAATAAGATATAAAGTGCGCATTGTTTAATGCCTGGTATAGGAAAGTCTTACTCCATTTATGGAACATATTTTTTTGTACCTTAATATTTTTATTTTGAAAATAGATAAAATAATAGGAATTTGTGGCCAACTAGCTCATCTTCCTTTTTTTAAGTTAAAGTTCCATGTTATCCTAGGCTTATCATTATTTATCTCTTTACTATTTTATTATCGGTTATTTATTTACTTTTTAGAGAAAATCGAGTTAATCTAGTTTAATGAAAAGGTAAAAGTTAGAAGTTTATTTGTTTTTAGAAAAAGAGCTTTAGAAGGAACTTTTTGATTTCTATTTTATTTATTTATTTTTTTGTTGTTGTTTTCATTTAATACTTAGAAAATTGTTTAGAGAAAAAGCCACTTTAATGTTGTGGTTACGGACACTCACCATATGGCTCACTCTCTGCTATTTGACATTTACGCACACACTTTATTTTTTGAGGGAAATATTAGATTTCAAGGATTAAATTAAATTATTAATGTGAAAAATTGAGAGATGTGGTTAACACTTCTTCTTAGACATAAAATATCACAGAGTAAGATATCAATAATTTATTTCAACTTTTTCAATTTAACATAATAAACTCGTTATAATCTCTCTTTTGATCGTTAGGTTCTGGTAATTATTTCATAACATGTTATGGAAGGGTTCCAAGCTCCCTCCTCCTCTTTTATAATCATTATACAATAATACAAAAGATAATGTATAAACCCTATTTATTTTATCAAGATTATTCCATATAAATGAAAGATTATATTCTATTTAAAATTACTTTAGTCTTGATAGACGGAGTGGCGGGCGACTGGCATCGTTGCCATTATTGTGCATCCCTGACGGGTGTGTTCGTGGCAGTGAGTAGCCATAGTATGTGTAAATCTGGCAATATTGGTGGTTTTTGTAATGGTCTGATTGGTCATTGTTCCCTCATTCCACGCCCTCACTCCTCCCATACTAAAGTAATTTTAAATAGATTATATATTATTAATGAATTTTTCCAAATCACAAATGGAGTTCAAAAAAGCGTTTTAAAAAAATTCGCCGTTTCGTAAATTAAAAAAAATTTTTAGTGCTTTATTAAGTTGGCTTACTCAGAGTTTACCAATATCATATTTTTTCAGACAATTGAATAGCAGACAAATTAAGATGATAAAATGAGGCTTTCATGGTTTCTAACGTTCGCTAATGAGCGGTTTGTTGAAAATATTTCAAAAAAAAAAATTCGTTTTTCTTTCTTAAATATATATAATAATAAAAAATCGAGATTAAAGTCTCGATTACGTATAATGTGTTAAGAAGTACAGAATCCCGACTAATGCCTAGCATGAGAATAATAAAGCATAATAAATGTTCTTTTGAAAGAGATTATTTAATATCTTAAATCGACTTTATATCATAATGAAATTTTATTTAATTCCTGGCCATCTTTCCTAAACATCGCTCTAATAAATCATCTATAATCACACTCTATATAATTTAGATTGTGTGCGTGTCTATTTCTCTGTTCATTTTTTTACATCCAAGAAGATACTATAAATTTTTTTCTCTCTCTGAACATTTTTCATATGTATATGAGGATATCTCTTTATCGATTTCTATCGGCGGCCTTCTCACCGTTGTTGCCGACTTATTTTGAAATTGAAAGAAAGTTATTTATCTTTTTATTGGTGAAAAGATAAGATCTAGAAACTAAGGATTATTTTACTAATTAAGTTTGATTATTAATAAAAAAAAAAATTAGTGAATGATTAATAGGTTTTTTATTTACTTAGTGAAATTTTCAATGTTAAAAAAATATTTAAAGGGTGTCATGAACTAAGCGAAAATGTAATTATAATCTGAAGATATTCAAGTCAAATTTCGTCATTTCCACCCTTAGTCAAAGTACGCTTTTAGAGTAACAAGCTAGTACTAGTACAACTCTTTAACTTATGTTAGGTGGGATAAACGAGTTTGTGTTGAAATAGATGTAGGATTGTTACAAATTAAATAAATAAAAGGAGAAATAAGAAAAAATAAAGTTACTTAATTTTTGTTTATTCCATTTATTCGCATACAAATAAACAAACGGTGATCCTAGTTGATGATTCTATATGGACCAATAAGTAATTTTATTCTAATTAGATAATATTAGAGTAAAGGAACAAAAATCTAAAGATTATTTTGCTAATTGGGTAAATTAGGGATAAAATTGGGTTTGAATAATTATTTAAAAAGAATTAGTTCATGTTATTTTGTAAATGACTCGTCGATGGGTAAAAAAATTATTCATTTAAAAATTATTTCTTTTTTTGTTTGCCAATAACTATAAATTTTAATTTTGAATATAATATTGGTCTATATTTAAAGAAATTAATTAATTAATATTCAGTTGTTTGATCTCTCAGACAAAGACCAACCCTTGTCTATTTTATCATTACTTCCTGGGAACAAGTACTATAAATCAAAAGAGAAATTCTCTCTACTAATAGGTAATCCAGGTAACATAGGTTCACTTCCCTCCAAAGCAGTAATTTTTTTTTTAATTCAATTTTGTCTATTAAATATATCTAAAATTTCTATTATCGAGAGCAACCATTAGTAATTTTTATTTAAATTTAATAGACTTATTTTTCGAATCGAATTAGTAGTATTCAATAAACGTCTCTAATGTTCATACAGAGTTATAAAATTAATTGATTCAAGTTCTTTCATAGTCATTTATTTATTGCTACTTAGAAATAATAATATCAATATGCCCCGCCCAATCACCAAATAATAAAGACTAATAAAATATGGGAAGGTGTTTATATAAATAGCCTTAGATCTCAAAAAGCAAATAATCCTCGGAATAGATTTCTTTGAAGATATCTCTATTATTTGCATGAGAAGAGTGAACTTTCTTGCGCCAAAAGATATTGATTGATAGAATTTATCCAATTATGAATTTATGCTGATTCGAAGATAACAGAAAAAGTTGATTGAAAATAAAATGATCCAGATGTTTGACTAAAAAGAGATATCTTATTTTAATATGTGTATTTTGATTTCGCTTTAAAAAAAAAAAAAAAAAAAAAAAATAGAAACTATAAGTTTTAATAAAAATATTTTAAAATATTAAGTTTTTTTTTTATATTATTGACAAAATCTAGAATTAATGTTTTCAAAACTATTCAGTCTACAATTTCTGCAATAATATACAAGGCTTTGAAATTAGGTGGGATGGGATAATTCATTCCCGAAGAGAGACAATTTTTATTTATATTATTATTTAAAAAAATTCATTATATATATTTTTTTTTTTTTTTTTTTAATAAATGATTGTTGAAAATTTTTATCGAGCTATTAATAAAAAAAAAAAGAAGTAGAGAGTTTAAACTTTTTGAAATTAAGAATATACTCAAGTTGAGGGGAAAAAAACGGGAGCGGAGGAAATCATTTTGTTAGGAACTCTCATAAATTTTTAAACCAATAACATTAATACCAAGAAAAAAAAATTAAGAATACTTAAAACTTGTAAAATTGAAACTTTATTTATTACTTTAAGGGAAAAGTAAATTGAGGAAGAAATTTCATTTTCAGGATTGTTTTAAAAATCTATATTTTTGCCTAGATACTCCAAAATTGTTCTTTAATATTTATGGCAAATCTTGAAAAAAATATTTCTGTATTCATCAACTCTAAAATAATAATTACAAGCAGATCCGTAACCAGAGGGGGGATATAAGGGTGGAAACCTCACTCCCATAGAAAAATATTCTGAAAACAGGCCTGATTGGAAGTTTCATGATGTAAAAGTTCCTCGTTTTTTTTCCGTTTTAAGCGATAAAATTTATTTAAATTATATTGGCTTCCAATTAATAAAATTAAATAAATAAATAAATAAATATGAAGGAGTATAGTTAATAAATAGTATAGTTAATAAATCATATTAAGAATTATCGTAAATATATTTATTCTTCTTTAAATACTAAGCTTATTTAATACTAATTCCAAAATGACTTGTTCATTTTTGTTCACGTATACAATTTTTTTTTTTTTTTTTTTAATTTAGGATGAAACAGTTTAAATTTGTATACCATAATTTCGAACTTTTTCTTTGATTTTATCTATTGAAAAAGAATTAAATTGTTCATTTTTAATTCCAAGCTGAATAGTAAATCTTAATCTTTATAAAACGATGTTATTTTTGGCACATTCCACCCCCCTCCCCCTTCAAGATTTTGAAAAAAAAAAAAATCAAACTTAAATAATATATAATTTTTTTTTTTTTGAAAATTAAATGAAAATGTTAATTAATTAATACCCTAAAGAGTTAGAGTTATCAATATAATATAGAAATGGAAATAGTTTAAAAATTCTCTCAATTGACAAAATTTTGTTGTCATTTAACAGTGGAAAATTTATAAAAACGGAAGTCAGTGGTGGCATCTATTTTTAAAAATTTTTATTTTTGAGATTTTCCCTCACACTAAAACTGTCTTAGCTATACCCATGCCTATATAATTTTTAATTTTATCACTAACGCAAGACACTTAATAAACAATCGTAAATAAATAATTTATTTTAAATTAAATAGTTTTCATTTGATTCATTTGATTTGATCATTTCATTTCAATAATATATTCATGGTTAAATAATTTAATAATTTATTTTATTTACAAGTTTAATGCGTGATTATCCAGAGATTAGATTTTTGTGGAAATCACCAAACCTTCGTTATTTAAAGATTTATTCCTCCCTCACATAAGTAAATATCTCGTAAACAACCTTCTAAAAGCCATATGGAATTTTCTTTCCATTTAAGCCTTTTAAGTCTATATTATGTTTATTTCCTCAATAGAGAAATTTAATTAATTTAATGACAACTTTTGCATGAGGAAGAAAAAAAATTCATTTAGCTTAAACAATGACTTTGTAATGGGATATTCAAATTAGGGTTCGTAACATGAAACTCCATTTTTATTTTAAGTGAATAATCAAATCTGACCAGCCGGAATTGTAGCTTGAACTTAATAAAAACCTTAATATCTTGAAACGAAACCAAAATCCTTTTTCTAATTATTTTTTATATATATAGTTCTTTTTTTTTTTTTTTTTTTTTTACGAACTCAAACAGGTTGGGGTTAATAATAGAGATATCAAGCAAAACACTGTAAAAATCTTAAACTAATGATACTCGTTAATTCATGTTTATAATAAAATTTTTTAAGAGTTAATGTCCTGAGATGCTGAAAGACCAAAAAGCAGACTTCTCTCTTTCCTCTTCATAGTGGATTTTTCGATTAATTGCTCCAGAAATTCTCTAAAGCCGACTATGTATGCTCAGTCGTAAATTACTTTGAAGATTTAACAAGTGCATATCCGTGGTCCTCTCTAGAGCAGTTTTAGAGGAATTAATCAAAAAATCCATTAGTGAGTTGGCCTTTGGATTGCCTTCTTCTAGCAAACGAAAACAAACGAATTTATGCATCCCATAGATATTAATATATAAAATTATTTTTTAATAAAAATCTAAGCTTCTAAGGCCATTTAGACATTATCCATCCATCATCATTTGTTTAAATTAATTCGTAGCCAATATAATATAAATAAATTTTATTGCTTACGAATTAAAGTGAACCGACTGCCCTTAGATCATGAAACAAGAGGAGGCCTACGGGGGCAATAATAATTAATATTATACTATGGAAGTTTTAGAGAAATAAATAAATATAATCTAATTAAATAAAGTAAACAACATACATTTTCTTTGAATAATTTAATTTGATTTACAAATTTAATTAGATGAGTAATTTGAATAAACAATTCCAGGAGAAAACTTTAGTATTACATTATTAGAATAACATCATAAAATATTAAAATAATTAAAAATAGATTATATTATTTTTTATTTAAATATACATAGAGATAATAACAAATGATAGAATTTGTCTACTATATTTGATATGAATCAAACTTACGTTTAGACAAAGAGCATAATTAGCACCTTTTTATTGTAGCTATGGATAAAATTAGCAAAAATTTTCCAAAAATTAATCGAATCAGCCATCATGACTGAGAATCTTTTCTTCCAGAGGTTTGACAGGAAAGGTCGTGATTGTTGATCCCAAGAGAAAGGTCACCAACCATCCTTTTATCCTTAGTGTCAACCCTTATAATTTTTAATAAATTTGGTCTCATGTACAAAAACTCTCTCTCCAACTACTTAAAATTTTAATACATGAAAATAATATCTCTTTTAATTACCTTTCTTGCTTTTCGCAGACTTATTTCTATTTTCTTTTCTATTACTATCTATATATTTTCTACTTTTCTAAAAGATATTTTCTTACTTCCCCCTCTCCTCTCTGAAACAGTATAAGGTTCAAAATTTTTTTTGGGTATGTGCCTGTTATCAGAATTATTCTTTTAATAATTTAAAATTTTTCTTTTAGATTCTCCTCCTAATCAGATTTTCAACAAATTTGAAAAGTTCGTTATTGCATTCGCTGGTTGTATCTGTCCATAAATTGTTTTCGAATATCAATATGACTTCGGATTCGGATCAAGTATAAAAAAATGGGGTACAAATGTACACAAATTTTTAAAATTGCTCCATGACAACATGTCAAAATGACCGTCGAAATTTTGAATATTTACAAAATATCATAATTTTTATAAGTTATAAATTGATTCTATAAATACACACTATTATTTTGAAACTGTTGCGTGCGAAGCGAGCAATTCCACATCCCATGTGCAAATTCAAGTTCGTTACGGAATTGCAGCTTTGCTCGTTCCCAAATATTTCATATTTTAACTTTATATTATTATGCTGTTATTTTTCTACTCGGCCAATTTTTGCCAACTTATTTTTTGCAATTTGACTTTGAGGAAGTCTAAGATTTTTTATTATCCAAAATTTCTATTTTCATCTTTTTCACTTTTTTATCTTAAATAAAATGATTGTTTAAATTTTCTTCAATTATCAATAATTAATTAATTCTCCCATAAAGAAACTTATTATTATTATAAATAACTCAGAGGATATTATGTCCGGAAAAAGGGGCTTTTTCAAGGCTCATAAATGAATTCATAATCATCAATAGAATTAATAAATTAGTGTTGAATAATTAAATTGAACACGATTGCTGATAAGGGTTGCGTTTAAATATTTAAAGGATAACCTAAACAATATTAAAGCTTTGACGTCATCGTATTCAACCCGCTTGCATAAATATATGTATGATTTTTAAATGGGTGCATTTAGATACATTAAATCTTTTATACCAATATAAGTTTTTAAAAATATTGCATTGTGCTTATTTTTATTTTTATTATTTTTATTTTAATATATGTAGGATATTTATTATATACATATTAATATCAAAAAAAGATGAAAAGTAAAATCATCATAATTTTTATATAATTGAGATTTCTAAGTTGGGTCAATCCAGTATGAATCTTGAGGAAAGGAAATGATGGGACCCCACTCTCACCTACTTTGTGACTGGTCTTTAATCTTCTCCCCTCTGACTTGTTTTTTATTTATTATTTTCATTACTTTTCTACTCCGATGAACTGGTTTTTTGTTATTCTGCTTAAAATTCATATGTCCATTGTCTTTTTTATTATCTTTATTTCACTAAAGAAACTAAGATTTGCATTTTTTTACAATACTGATTTTATCCAGAGACCAATAATATTCTATTAAATAAATTTCTAATTATTTTTTAACAAAAAGAGAAAAAAACAATTTCTTTTTAATTTCTGTTTTCGTCTTTTATTTTCAGTCTTTCTTCTTGGACGTTTCGGATGTGACTGCAAGCCTTTCTCAGCCCAGCTAAAATTACATTAATTTTTTTTTATAATTTTTATCACAATATATAAAATTAACTAAAAAATGTGAACTAAACTAAATTTCTTTTCAAACTAATAAATAAAATAAAAAATTTTACCGATGTCCAAAATATTATTATTTTAATATCAACGCATGGTTAGTTAGTTTACATATTTTTAGTTTATGTTATATATCCTGATAAAAAATCAATGTATGTAATTTTAGCTGGGCTCAGGAAGGCTTACCACCAAAACGTCCCTGTAAGTGTAAAAATAAAATTGGATTTTTGTTCTATTCACTCCTTTTTAAGAGGATATCCTCTAAAAAAAATATGGTGAAAATCTTTTCTCGTAAAATATTTTTATCTTAAACAATATATAGATTGGTATGAAGGGCGTTGTTTGAAAGCCACCACATCAAGTAAACCTCAATCAGTTAATGAAGAACAGTGGCGTAGCAATTCAAAAATCATGGGACAGGAATTCCAATCTTTTAGCCTCTTTCTACAGGATAGATACAAAGAAAAAGAAAGATGTAGGTCTACTTAGTGTTTAATTTTTTCATTAAAGCTGACAAATTTTTAATTTATTATAATAATAAATTTTATTGAAGACTAAAGGGGTTGAGGAGCTTGAACCCCCATTTCCTACGCCAGTGGTGAAAAATCTTATATTTAGTTATATATTTTCAAATTAATTTAAACATATTTTCATATGAATTTTTATGTTGACTCCATCAAAAGCATCACTTTTTTCTTATTTTCTTTATTTTCCAGAAAAAAAAGATGAAGTGTTTATATAATTTAAATTTTTTAGTTGTTTTTTTTTATTATACATTTTTCATATACGTCAACATTTAAATGATATAAAAAATTACACGATTTTTAGCAAAAAAAAAATTGTTTCAAAGAAATATGTTCAAGATATGGCGTGTTTAATGGATATCTCTGCTTTCTAAAGGATAAAAAAATTCAATTTTAATTTCAATAAATTTTATTTTATTCCAAATTATATAAATTGATTTTTTTTTCATCAATTCTTTTTTGTTTTTTCATCCCTGTTTTTTTTTTTTTTTTTTCTCTCTCATGGAAAATCCTCTCTCCATTTTGGAATACATTAGGGAAATGACAAGAGCCGTGGATGGGTAGAAAGGAGTAAATTTACGAAGAATTAGGTATTAAAATAAACCTACCGGGGGCGTCAAAAAAGACTCTCTCGCTCAATATGAAATCGTCAATTTGATTTTATTAAAAAAAATTTATGTCTTTGTTTGAGTCTTATTATTTTTGTTTTAAATATAAATTATATTAAATTTCCGCTTTTAGAGTAATTTCCTAAATCCTTCATTACTTTGAAAATCACATATTGCATTTAAATTGATCAAATTTTTTTTTTTTTCGTAGTCAGTTCACAATCTAATTTGATTGATTAAAATGAAAATGAGTGGAAAAGATCCCGAATCAATAGAAAAAGAAGATTAAGGATTCGCCTTTGACTGCAAATCTATCACAAACTGAAAATAATTAATTAGAAACTTATAAAATTTACCTTTATGAAAACTTTTGTATGGTGATAAAGAGAGAAAAAAATTTATAGAAAAAAATAAAGTAAAAGAAAGGGTTAAAGACCAAAATATTTATAAAACCTCTCAATCTCACCTTTTTCAAATAAAAAAAAAAAAAACTGTAGCGTAGAACAAATTTTTGTTGGGGGGTTCAGGACTTGCTAATCTCTCACCCCTCCCCTTTCCTCTTTTCTTTCCTTAGATTGTTGAAATCCAAAACAATAGCTTAATATGTATGTCGGCCTCTCTCTTTTACATGTGTATTAATTAAATTTTATTATTCTTCTCATATATAGGTCTAATATCTAGTCATCTCATCTCATATATAGGTGTTAATATCTAGTATAAGTTCAAGTCCCTTGGGGAGGACCTCCCTTAACCCCCCCGGGCTTCGCCACTGCAAATAACGTTTTATATATTTGAACCGGTTTAATTATTTTCTTAGTAAATGAGTTAAAATAAACTTATATGTTTTAAAACATATTTATTAAACTATTTATTAAATTATAGAGAGGTTCTTGTTTAAATTCTCTCTTGAAAATGCCAGGGCCTAAGTTTGATTTATTTTCCCTTTACATAGCCATTTGTTAAAATCAATAATTCCTCTAACTTAAAAATATAAAAGTTTTCGTCCTTCTCAGATCAAGTAGACATTCTTCAACAATTCTCTGCAAATAGGCTTTCTCTTGAATTTCCAACTTGTCCTATCCTGAGCCAATTGCCATTATCCCATTTTATTCCCTTCTTATCATGTTTTTTATAGTGCCCAACTACTAAACTTCCTTAACTTAATAATAAATTTCATTTAAGGCCATTAATTTCATTTAAAATTTTTTAAAGTGTGGCTTGCATTATAATAGTTTATATATAGTTTAATATTTATTAATATTAATCACTTAAAAATTAAAAAAAAAAAAATTTTAGCCATATTTTTTTGATATCAGAGTAAATTCTCCCTGTCTCCATTGAAGATATCAGCTTTTTTATTTATTGTTGTTGGAATTATTTATTAATATTTCCAGAGGGAGTAATAGAATTGCGCCTCGGGACTTTAATGGCCTCTGTTTCTAAATGAAACTTTCGTTTTAGAATAAAATTCATTTTTGATTAGATTCAATATTTTATTGAAATGAATCCTTTTGTATTATTCATGAATAAAGCATGACATTTTTTTTATTAAAAAAAAAAACTACAATGTTATTAGAGAGAGAGAGCGAGAGAGAAAACACAAGACAGACAAAATATTAATTGTTTGTAATTTTTAAGAATACAACTGATTTATTGGAGTGAAATTTCTCTCTTAGGAAAGTTTCAATTATCCTAAGAAAAATCTAGGGTAAAATTTATATTTAGACACAAATATTTCTCTATTGTTAATGACTTTTAGGAATTTTTTTTTTCTTTATGTACTCACTTCGGCGGTACATATACTTTTAGGAAATCTAATTCAAAACATACCCAACAAAAGATAATTAACAATGAATCTTATTATTGACTCATTTTACTGGAAATTTTATTGAATAAGAATGAAGAATTAAACGTCAATGAAATATTGAGATATTGGCAAAATATGTTTAGTAAATTGCAAAGTCATCAAAAGTGAAAGCATATTATGGTCAAAGGGAAATTTTTTTGAAAATGTATATCATCGGACAATACATTACACTATATATCTGTGAATTTAATTCACAAAAAGGAAAGCTCTTTAAATTTTACTCTAAATAATAAGAGGGTGATTCAAATGAAAATCTTAATTATTTAAAATGAGGCAAATGAGAAAATAGAGAAATTATACATATATTATTTTTGAATGTAGTTCCTATGAAGTGCATGGCTTCATAATTAGAATTAGACTGTAGCCACTCTTGCACTGCGATTTGCACCTTTTCATCGCTTCTTTCTCAGAAATTACTTTTTAAACTTTCTATACCACACTTGCTACAACGACACCCACCATAATACACTTCCAACTGTTTAACAGTTCAGTACTCAAAAAACACATTACTTATCGCTGCTCTTATGGGTCGACAATGGTGTGGCCATCTTTGCAATGAGGCTGCCTCCTCCTTTTTTGTTGCTGCCATCTGTTAGTCATTCTTTGAACTACAAGGATAACTCCTGCCAACTGCCAAATTGATCGTACAACTTTTCGCAAATTTTATTACTTATAAGGTTTTCATTTGAATCACCCTCGTATTACTTGTTTTCACACTCAGGATACTCCCTCCTTAGATGTCTATGATACTTCTATTTCTTAATATTCTATAATAACTTAAATGTTAAGGGAGGCTAAACCTGTGATCAGGTGGATCTAGCTATGACTCTTTTCTTTCCTCAAGATCTTAAATTGGGCCCATCTTTTATTTTTTTCCGTCTAATTGTCCGAATTTTAACATAAATATGAGAAAGCGAACCAATACTTATCACTCTTTATTTAATGGGCCCAAATTTTGCTTATCTAAAACGAGGTAGACTATTTTTAGCCGAAATGAAAAAATTCCTTCATTCATCAAGAATTATTTGGCTAATTTATGTTCTTAGTTCATCTGAACATTTACATTAAACGACAAAATTTAGTTAAATTGTTGTTGGCATCCAGTGAGTGACCTTCATTCATATTGTCTGAATAATAATGGCCATTCGCCCACGGCAGGGTTTTCCTTTCTCTATGGGTAGTCCACTCTCCTGGGGTTCTGTGTTGATAAATTATTTAAATTTCATAAATACCTTCGTTAGTAGAATTTTAAATTTTATTTATATTATACTAATAAACAAATAAAAATTTATGTAGAATTTTTAATAATGAAATATAAAAATAAATTAGCATAATGAAAAACAAAATTCTTGCTAATATGAAAATAAATTTTACTATAATACTATGTAAACAGCCAGCCAGGTTTTGGCCTCCATTAAAACTTTTTCTTACACATAATAATAATATTAATATTCAATTGTTTAATTAATGTAATAATTAATTTATTGGGAATTTGTATAAGTACATTTTATTTAACATACATTTTTTGAATTTCTTGGCACCTAGTTTTTGCTTCCAATTCCATGTCTTTTCATATATTTTCATTCATATATACATTCATAGATGTTCGGAGTACTTTTACTTTTTACTTTCTCTTTCCTATATATGAAAAGTGAAAAAGTATTGCGATCGTAAAAAAATCGATGTCAAGATTTCAACGGAAATACTCGTTTTCCCGTGAGTCTAAAAATCTCGCAAAATGGTCTGTCTGGGTGTCTTTATTTGAACAAAATATCTCAAAAACGAAAAATGTACGAAGCTGAAATTTTATATTTAATCTAGGCACCTTTGTCATATGCATCTCGAAGCTTTTCAATAAAATCGGCCACAGAGTACTAGAACTTTACTGATGTACTCTTTTTTAGTTTTTTTTTTTTTTTTTCAATATTCTTAAAATTCGCTTTTGATTAAAATGAATAAATCAATTATTTATTAGATGACCTTTGAAATGTATTAACCCCTATTCTCCCTGAAATTGTTTGGGGCCCACGTTACTGATGTAAAATATTGATTAAATGCATATATAATAAATTAGATGATCTTTAAGATGTGTTAATATTATATTAATTATTATTAATTAAGATGTATCCACTGTATAGTATGGAGCCCTCAATTTTGGATTTTAAGTATCTCATAAAAGACCCGTTGCCATGGTAACAAAATATAAATTTTTTCAATTCATGTTTTTTTATAGTCTTTTTCGGCTATGGCCAATTAAACTTCATCTTTATTTATTTATATCAATTGGTAGCCAATATGATATAAATAAATTTTTGTTGCTCAGGACGGGAAGCGAATCATTTTAGTACGTGAAGCAAGACTTTTCTTTACCTCTGCACCAAAGGACAGGGCAATTCCTATGTTTAATAATACTTGGGATTTAATTGCCAATTTACTTAATTTAATTTAATTTTTTAATAATTGATTAATACACACAAATGAAAAATCTCTAAAATTAAAGGCTAAATAAAATTGTGATCCGGCTAACTACACAAAAAATTTGGTGTGACAGCACATAACACAATTATTCTTACCTTACGTAAGGGAAAGTTGTATTATGTGCTCTGTCACACCAGATTTTTCTGGTCATGAAGAAAAATTTCTTTTTATTTTACATATTTTTTATTTAATTTTAATTGATAATTTAAATTCTTGTTTGCGGAATTTAAATTGATTGACAAACAGTGTGATTGTGCAGATCCCAGTGACCAACATAAACATGAATGGTACGAGACTTGCCTATATCCAAATACTTGTAAGCTAAAAATCTAATTAAAAGACTAACAAAAGAGAAAAAAATTTCTTTCATCAAACAAACGTTTTTAAAAGATCAATTTACATTCATAAATACCTATATAAGCATATACAATAATTAACAGATTTTAATTTGGAAACCTTTTTTAACTAAAGACCTATTCCATAAAAAAAATTAATTAAAACAAAATTTTGGAAACTTCACTTACAATTCACATTTTCCTTTTGGCTCAAAATTATTACTTAGAGTGTTTTTATTTTACTACTCATGTAATTTTTATTTAAATATTAAAGACAAAACATTGATTATCTCAAAAACTCTTAGAGATATCAAAATGATCTCAAGAAATCCTGCTTCGATATTTTAAGGTGACGAACAAACAAACATATATAAATCAAATTCTAGTGTGTTGAAAATTAATTTCATTTAGATTTTTTAGGGCTTTATTATCAACTTTCTTTTCAATTTTCATTGTATTTTATATAATTAAAAAATTCTAAAGGAGCTAAATGCATAACACCCAACTTTTTCTTACCCAAAATAAGGAAATTTGTGTGATGTGCTGTCACACCAGATTTTTTACGTCGGGCGTCCTAGGTTACCAGTACCCAATTTTATATTACTTTTATTTTTAGAGATTTTTTTGTTTGTATTAATCATTATAAAAAAATTAAATTAATTAAATTAGCAATTATATTTCATTCATTATCATATATAGGATTTTTTTAGGCTCAGGGGATGTATATTTCCGTTGAAATCTCTTTGCGATCGCAAAGCTTCCCTTTTTCTATATATTACAAATCTATGAGAAAATAAAAAATATATAAGATTATTTTCTTAGAAAGATGGTCAGAGGACACGGCATTTACATTTTCCCAATCAAGGGCCATTTTATGTTCCCATTTTCGTATTATGGAAATATTTTATGATTCTCCAGAGAGATAATGTTAAGTGTTATTAAAAATTGTTATCTTTTTTAATTAAAAATATGTAATTTAATTATGAAATTATATTAAATTCTCTTTACTTTTCTATTGGGATTTTTTGACCTTTTAAACAGAATGCTTTTCTTTCCATTGGTGTGCTGGGATCGATTTCTTGTCAAGTCCTTGGATTTATAATTAATTAAATTAAAATTTATAATTCTTTCTTTGAATTCATTAGAAATAATTCATTGCAATATGTTAAAAAAAGAACTATTAAAAAAAAATTTTAATATAATAAAAATAATCGATAAAATAAAATAAAAAAATGGTTTATATTTTAATTTTTAAACGCTTTTATTTTACTTGCTTTATGTCTATCTATTTTTCTCTTAAAAAAACTTTCCGATGAGGAAGAGATCTGAAATTTTGTATATAGCCTCAGTTCGGATCACAACATCTTATAATAAAACTAGACAAAAATCGACCCATTTTAAACCTGAAAAATAAAAATATTCCTATTAATTATTAACTTTACTTAAATAATACCCAATACAAAACTTATTCTATTCATCATTTTGAACAACTTCCGTTTAAAAATTTTTTTTTTGATCTTTTGTAAAAAAAAACCATTTAAAGAGAATTCATAAATTAGGATTGCCAGGAACTGTAACTAATGACCAACCAAAAAGTAGTCAAATATTTTGTTTTAATTTATACTTATGTTGAAAAGAATAGTAAATAGAACAAAAAATATATATATATAAAACGCTTGTATTTAAAATTTATTAAAAACAGGAAGATAATTGTTTGCATTAATTGCTGAAAATAAGTGTGGGCGCTCATTGAAAATTAAAAATTAAATAAAACATTCAATAACCGCCCAGGCTTTTATTAAAAATATTCTTATGCAAAAAGTTATTTTCCTCTTTTGAGTGCATTTAAATAAAAAATTTTTATTTTTTCATTCGATATTTATATTTCAACTTACATATAAAAACAACTTAACTTTATTAATATTTTTGTATAATAAATAAGAAAAATTACATTTTCTGTTAGAGTGGGAACATATTCTGTAATCTATGGATTCGTAGCAAAAAAATTTATTTGAAATAGTTTGTTTTAATATAAAAATTAAATAAAAAATTGACAATCTTATTAGGCATTCGGACTTAAAGAAAACATAACCAGTGCCGAAACGTTTTTTCATAAGGTGTAAATGATATAATAATTGTCATATGACTCCAAAAACTAATTACAATAATATCGTTTATTGGTATGCTGGTCACCTCAGATGAAAACATCATTTAGCACCAACTAACTAGCTCACCTTCTTTCGGAGTCATCCAAATGAATTTCCTTGCTTCTATTTCCTCATCTAACTCATTTTCTTTCCACCCCAATCCATTTTCTCTTAAGACCCAGAGGAGTGGGCCTTTTCTCCTAAATCATTCAGGCGGAATACTTTTAAACGTGCCCTCTGAGTCACACTCTAAATTCCCTTTTGCCCCTCTCGTCGAATGCCATCAAGCCATCTAGATTACTAAATCTATTCTCTACTATTTTTTTTTTTCCCTTTAAATTTCTTTAATTATTTTTTACTTTATCATATGCTGAATGATATACGTATATAGTACATGTAATATGAAAAAAAAAAAAAATTGAAATTTCTACACGTTTTCAGGTCAACTCAATTTAAAAAATGATTTATAAAACTAGAAATGAAAATTGCGTGACTTTATCATAGTTTCGTTGCAAAATAATTTAAATTAATGACAAACATGAGTTTAGTATATGGGGAGAAGTCCATAGGTCCCAACACTTTAATTTTCTTTAATTCACACACAATACTAATGGATATTGATATCATCTTCACTCAAATATTAATACATTTTTTTTAATTCCATGAATTGAAAAATTTCTTGATCAGTAGAAAGTAATTTAGAAAGGAAGCTCTATTTTCCAATGTTATTTAGTTGCGTTTCTTTTTATAGTTAAAATTTTTTCAATTAATAATCATTTATATCAAATTTTATTTTTATTATGAGAGCAACTAGGATTATAGACGTAACTAGGATCACATGCTGGAGGGTTCGAAGTCTTATCTATTTATTTTTTAAGTCTTTCATCTGAGGTCATTTAGACTCCATACAATAATTGGTAGCTAATATAATATAAATAAATTTCACCATTCCGAAACAAATAATTGATCATTAGATTATGTAGCTCTGCTCTAAGAGACAAGGGCCTTATTATATTTATGAGTACTAGTGCCTCTATATTATTTCCTTATTTATTTTATTTTTGGAGAGGATACCAAGACGATTCTATGATGAGCATCCCCAACCCTATTACTCCCTTTCCAGGATTCCTATTGTTAATATTTCACTATCCATCTATTCTTCGCTAAAAATTGTTATGCCTATATATTTTTCTTTGATTCAATTACAGTGGATAATCGAAATGTTCAAAAAATTACTTTCCCCATAAATTGTTGTGTATATTTTTTTTTTTTGTTAGAAACATATTTTTTTAGAATCGTTTTTTAACTCAGCAAATTGCTTCCGATAAATGCACTCGGAATTCTAAAAAAAATAGGTCGTCGTCCCTTTTTGAAATTGATAGCGTATTTCTATGCATTATTTTAAAAAAATTTCCAAGAGCAAGAGAAGTCTCGTCCCCCCTCATCCCCCTCTCCAATCCAACTACTATCGCCACCCCCAACCATTAGTTGTCTCCCTGCTATAAATCTCCGGAAATGAAATAGCCAAGAGTTGGCAACCCTTGTTGTTTTTTCATTTTTTCACCCCCTCCCCTTCCCTACCTTCCTCCCCTCCACTCACTTTTCCCCGGGGTTATTTTTTCATATATGATTTATTCGTCTTTTGCTAGTTTAATTCGTGTTTTTCCCATTCGGATTCTGTTAACCGTATCTCAAACTGATCAAAATGTGGTTTATAGCTTTATTCTAAACATCAACTCCCCTATGACACGTATAGTCATTTAATTATTTTTAAAAAGTGTCAACGTTTTCCAATTTTTTTTTTTTTTTTGAATAATTTTTTGTTAAATATTTAAACATTATTTGTTATTCAAATGGAATCGTATATTCAAGTTAATTGAAAAGATATTTAAAAAGGGATTAAATTTTTTTATTACCAAATTGGGTCTTCATATCGATGTAATATCTGTAGAAGAATAAAAAATTAATTTTTTTCAAAGACTCTCATCCCGTTCCTCCCCAATCACCTCAATCTATTTCCTTAGGTTCAGGCATGATACTCAACTTTTTTTAGGTAATGTTCTGCAAATTGAGGATCGGCTAATACTGAGAGTGTTATAATTAGATATTTTTTTCAGTGATAGATCGCGAAAAGATTCGTGGTTAAAATTGATGTAGGATTGGAGATAGGGATTTAAAATTAATTTAAAAAGATTAGACTTCAAAATGTATACAACGATAATTTTAATCTCTTAATATTTATTAATTTCGTGCAAATAGTAGATTCAATGCCCCCATAATCAAGATACCAATAAAAATGGAGGCAAGAACGCGAATTTAGAAAGAAAAAGTCAATTCTTCTTACAAAAAAGTGCGTTCAACCACGCAGATGGTCATCGATCACAAACGTCCCCAATTGCCCTTTTTATTCCCCTTTAAAAAAAGGCATTTTTTATTTTTAAATAAATCGATTAAAAATGAACCGTTAGGGCTAGATACGTAGTAGCAGGTGGTCTTGAATCTAATGATGTTGAAAATACTTTTCAAAGAATCTTATTTGCTAATTGATATTCGATTGTTTTACCAATTGAGTGAAAAATAAAGTTTTTATTTATTCGTTAAAACATTTTAATATATATTTTATTATTAACGAAGTTTGTTATTTAAAAAAAAAATGAAAGAAAAACTTTTTGTTAAATTGTAAAATAATATTGAAGGATCCTGCAAAATATTTTTTGTATAATCTTTTCGGCATCTGAGGCCGTATAGACGATAAACAATTCAATTATTTATTATTATTATGATACAATTGGTATCCAATTGATTTAAATAAATTTTCTTCAGATTGCCTCCGAACAAACAAATTCTTCTCAAAATTTCATTAAATAAACAGGAAATGTTTTTTTCCATTTCTTTAAAAAAATCATTTAACTCATCTTTACACTCCGTTCAAATATTGTTTTCAAAATACTCTATTATTCCCAAATAATTATTATCCCTTGATCCCTTGTTTTGTTTGTGAAATTGAAATGAAATAGTATGGTGGTGATTAATCAAACATTTTTGTTGGCTATATATTTTACACTTTCAAAGCAAATTTTATATTTATATTGTGAGCGTATATAGAGAAAAAAAGACTTTTGTTTTATAATTTGTATATATATATATATATATATATGTATATTTTGTATTTTTTACACAATCTTGTTTGTAAATTTATTTTTTGTCTCGTTTTTACACTTATGACCAAAGTAAAGGCCAATGGTCAAATAAATAAAAAAAAAAAGCAAATTTTGGCACTATAATGTTTGTCTCAAATTTTGAAATAGATTTTTTTTATTTCATTTTATGATCCCAATTATTTTATATCACTTAAAATAATTTTCAAGAATTGTTTTGGACAGATTAAAAGTTTCTAAAACAAATCATGGAAATATCTAGACCGTTAAATTTGATTACTATTCGAATATTTATGAATATTCAATATAAAGAAAAAAAAAAAATATGAATTTAATATTTTTTCCATTTTGATTTTGCTCTTCCAATAAATAAGAAAGACTTAATATTTTCTAATTCATTGCTCACTGTGGATCCTATAGATCTTTAATACTTTAATATTTCGTTTTCATTCTCCCTTTTCTTCTTCTGGAGAACAAAGATCGCTGTTGAGAAATACTTCGCTAGGAATTAGAGACAAGCCCAATTTCTGTCGCATTTAAAAAATTAATTTTTTTCTTTTGAGAAAAAATTTGATTCTCAATTTCCTAGCCAAATATTTATAGCGACTTGTTAAATAATTATTTTTATTTATTTATTTATTATTATAAAGCAGCTCAACCTGCTGACATCGAAAGTTAATATACCTCCCGAAGTACACAGTCATCAATAGAAAAAATTTTTCTATAAAAAAGTTTCTATTGATTAAATTTTAGAGATCGATTTAAGGCGGTCCCTCCCTAAATAATATCAGTCTCTCCACTAATACTTATTCGAAGCTAGGTGTTTCAAAATATTTTTCTTATTTTTGGTTATTAAAATAATAATTATTAAATTATTTATGTTTATTAATAACGAAATGAAATTTTTTGAATTTAATTTCCCAATTTCGTGCTTTAAAATTTATCCATCTAAACGTGAAACACCATGGAGGTATTATTATATTAAGTCTAAATGGCCTCAGATACAGCCCGCTTGAGGTAAAAAAACAAATCTATGTGCCCGAGAGAGAGAAAAAGTAAGGCTCTTTTTAAAGATATCATATTTTCTTAAAACAAAGGAAAATTTATCATTTAAATTTCTCGAAAAATACTAATTACGTTTTAAATGAATTAATTAAATGTTACTCAAGTTACGATTATTTTTTTATTTTTAATTTAAATTGCTTTCTCTCATCTTGAGGAAAAGCTTTAAGACAATCTTCAATTTTAATATTTTAAAATAATATGATGGATTTTCGTTCCTCAGATATATCATTCGTTCTGGCAGCAGCAGCAACCTCTTAAGATTTAAGTATTTACAAACAAGACGCTTGTCGGTTCCTTCCAAGAATAATTTAATTTAATCAAAGGTATTTTAAGCAACATTTCTTTCATTTCATATTAATAAATCTAATAATATAAAGTTATCGTACTCAGGAACGTAGCCAAGAAGGGAGTCTTACCCCCACCCACAAAATCTTCTTGATTTGCTAAAATAAGATGAAATCATCAATGTCTATTTAAAAAAAAATGTAAATTGTCAAAATTTTGTTGGAATTTTGGACCAAGTTGACAAGTTTCTTCCAACGTAATCGGCAAAATTAGTTCTATTAAAAAAAAAAAACGTAGAAGTTTTCTGTTTCCTTAAAAAAATGTCTTAGCTACGTCCCTGGGTTCATTCAATTTCTTTACATTTTTAATAATTAAAATAAAATCATCAACTTTAACTTTTACATCCCCAAATTTATAAATGCTATTGAAATGTATGGCCTATGGAGCCAAAAAGAATAAATTAAAAAAAAAAACTTTTACATCCCCAAATGAAAAAATTACAGTTATATGATTATATATCTCAGCGACTCATACCTGTGAATATGTGGATTGTGAAAAGGTCCCCGAATTAAGGCTTGTATTTCTTCTATGGCTTCCCAGTCTTCTTACTCTTCCATCAAACAAAGAGCTCTGCAACGGGCAGGCTTGATCTTCCTTTAAGAGAGGGAAAAAACTGGTATATAAGAAGCCAGAGAAATAATACCAGTCTTAGCTCGGGCAACTCGACTGCAATCCAAAATCTGTTTGATTATAACATTTTATATTTTTTTAATCATCGAAAATCTTAGAAACAACTAACATATAGCATATTCTAGCAATGATCATATAACAGCTTATAAATTTTATATTTACCTCACTTATAGATTTTTTAATTGTTTTTTTTTTTTTTTTTAGAAATTAGAATTTCAGTGATTCGTTAAAATTTTTTTAATTTTGATTCCTTGATTTATAGCATTACTGGGTGAAAAGATAATTTTCATGATAAAAAAAAATAAATTTAACATTGATATGTGCGGAATTTTTTAATTAAAAACTGGACTTCATTCAATTTTTTTTCGTTTTTTACCGAGAGAAGTTTTCAAGGGATGAGTGGAACCAGGCTTGATGAAAGCGATCTAAAATTCCATCCATCCTTTATTCAATTAAACAATTAAAATTGATTGATAAACCACAAAGTTCTTTAAAAAAAAAAAAAACAATTTTTTTCCTTTTAAAAATACTAATGATTACTTGATTTCATTTATCTTTATTTAATGAAGTGAAATGAAAAGTGTTTATTAAAAAAAATTTATTTACTAAAATAAAAGCTACCTCTGATGTTCAAATTAAACGAAGCAAGAAATCAAGACTGGAATGCTTCTGTAAGGACGAAAAAATAAAACAAATTATATTTTTGGACATTTTCGGCTCCATTTGAAGATAAAAAATAGACACATTAGATACATATACAAAGATCTTTTTGAGTTACAATAATTTGTAATAAAATTTCATCATTTTTTTACGACCAAAGAAGAAATCAACTCCATAACGAAGACCAAAAATTTATTTTTTCATCCTAACTGAACCATCTTCCAACAAATCCAATTTCGTTAAATATGATTATGCTATGATCAAAATAGAACGGACTTAATCTGTCATTTGATGATTTACAAAAAAATCTAGTGTAGTGTGATGTGAGTTTCGTCACCTAAACTACCTTTTATATTTTTAATGGGCTCCATACCTTTTTGAAATATCTCATTAAATGGAGATCGTCTGCCTGACCAGCCACCGGCATGTTTTTAATAGATTTTAATGAGAACTGCGCATCCTAGGAATTTCTATTTGAAATTTCATAACAATCGATCAGTAAATAAATTCATCATCCCCTCCATTCATTTAGGAAATGACGCCTCTTAATAGCCAAAGCTAAGCCAAAGTAAACGAATAGTGTTTTGATTAATTATACTAATTATTTTTTATTAACAATTTCTTAAAGTGGAATTTATAATTGCTCTTTTTAGAATTACTAACCCGATAATTCTACCATTATATTTTAATCATTTCAAATAATTATTCATATAATACAACCAATACATCCCCGATATACTTTTTCTTTTTTTAATTAGTTAACCTCACCTCACTAAATGTCAAACTCTGCTCGCAATGACGCGACACTCAATCAGCAGCTTATCATCGCAAATATTTTCGGATTATAATATTGTATAGATTTCGTTGACTACTCTGAGTTAATACGACCCTGAGTTTTCAGAGATAAGACTGAATCTTCCTCTAAGTCAGTCAGTTCAATTCTTTCTGGAGCTTATGGTGTAATTATATTATATGTACGAGAAGGTTCTGAAAGATTGTAAGTGACGGAGTTCAAATTAACACACCATAGAGTTAATCATTTGAACTCCTTCACTTACCATAAGCCCCGGAAAGACAGAGGCCTATGTCCACCAAATAAATCACTCACAATCTTAAAATTTTCGAATTACAGTCAATTGTGGAAAAAAATACACTAGTAATAATTGACTAAATTGGAGGATATCGGTTTTCTGGCTGCCATATAAATTCCAATAAGTGTTGCACATTCGATTTTATCAAAAACAAAAATACGGCCCCTGGTATGTTTCTCTCGAGGGAATTCGCACGAGAATTTCTCGATCAGAGAATAATGACGATTTGTCTTTTCATTTCAATAGCCCCTATTGATGTCCGTAATGTCGACGAGCCGATTGTTATGCATTCAGTCACTTGTTTAGTCGTATTGGCACAATAATGTTTTATTCATGCTGAAACCTCATCTTAACCTACGTGCAAACACTCCAAGGGGGTGGTTTTGAATGGAGGGGGTGGAAACTGGACCCTTGGCTTTAACTTGAATTTGTCTTCTTCCCTCCATTTCTGCTAACTCCTCTTTCTCTTCACCACGTAGCACATTTTCCATTTGGACTGCAATCTCATTTATACATATTAACTTAGTGAGCAATTCTTCCTTCTTTTTTTTTTTTTTTTTTCATTTTTTTTAATTTTATTATATAACATTAGTATATATGAATTAATGAAATGCAAACAACAAGTATAAATACGTACTATGTACGGTGCAATATTTTCTTTTGCTTTAATAATTTATTTTTTATTAATTGATTGAATTGAATCCTATTTTAAAATGTTTATTAAGAAAAGCATAATATAACATTATGTTTAGTGAGTGTTAATTTTACTTCGGAAATTAAATTTAAGAAGACTGACACCTCAAAGCCGATACAAAAAAAAGCGGCGACACTTTGTCTCTTAAGGAATTCTGAACAAAGGTTTTAATTTGCCCAATAAAATGAGAATAAAATAAACTGTTTGAAATGCTACCTGTTTGAAAATCAGTCTTTGGGTTGAAAGATTTCTAAATTCAAACAGATCATGATACGGAATAGTCGGAGTAGAAGATGAAGTTGGGTGATGAAACGAAATTAATTCGGAAGAGATGAGCTGGTGCTTTGATGTGGTTAATTCTTAGACGGTTGAAAAATGTGATTGCGTCGTAGGTACCTAACTTAAAAGTCAAATTTGAGTTTCGAACGTTTTTTCGATTTTTGGTGAAAGAAAAGTAGTAATATTTTATGAGTTAGTAAGTAGTATTTAATAATTATTCCAATATTTCTATAATCTTAAAGATTATATATCATCCAATTTTAAAAATTTCATTATCATTATCATTATTCATGGCAAACAAATCGAAAAATATTTTCCATCTCTGACGGAATTTTCAACCAGAAACAAAACTTCCAATTTCTTTGGATTACGAAATTAATAAAATGCTAATATAGTAAGCACATAATAGTATGTAAATATTGAAAACAGATTCCTGTTAACATGTCATTTGGGCCACCACATCGTATTTAGTAAATTTGGGATGTTTTCAATATTTACATACTATTATGTGCTTACTATATTAGCATTTTATTAATTT
>JAAAKE020116562.1:0-15947 GCA_010014785.2 Anisolabis maritima | reverse complement strand
CGCAGGAACATAGCCTTCCAGGCGCAGAGCAAACCACCAGTTTTACTGGTGGTTATTTTTTTGAAAGGCTATTTGTATAGTGGTAAAATGAGATTGAAAGGATGTGAGATGATATGTGCGGAGGTATCATTGCGCAAAAAATTGTCTGTACCCATGTAAAATAGAATACTGTATATTTACATGGGAGGAAATAAAATGAAAGAAAATAAATATAATGATGAAACGTTTTTTAAGAAGTATGGTGAAATGGCACGCTCTAAACATGGGCTACAAGGAGCTGGTGAATGGACAACGATGCAAGAAGTACTACCTGATCTAACGAACAAACGAATTTTAGATATCGGTTGTGGATATGGTTGGCATTGTAAGTATATGAGTGATCATGGAGCTAAACAAATTATTGGTTGTGACATTTCAAGTAAAATGTTGGAGATTGCGAAAGAGAAAACAGTAGTGACGTTATTGAATATCGTTGTATTGCAATGGAAGATATGAAATTTCAAGAGAACACATTTGACCTTGTTTTTGGCTCATTAGCATTCCATTACGTTGAAGATATAAAACCAATTATAAACAATATCTATAATTGGTTAGCAGAAGGTGGTTCTTTTATCTTTTCCGTAGAACATCCACTCTTTAGTGCAGAAGGTTCACAAGATTGGATATATCAAGAAGATGGAAGCATTGCACATTTTCCAGTAGATAATTATTACTATGAAGGACAACGTGATGCGAACTTTTTAGGAGAGCATGTGACAAAATATCATAGAACACTTACAACATATGTAAGTAGTTTGTTGGAGGCTGGGTTTACTTTGGAACACTTCATAGAACCTATGCCACCTAAAGACATGTTAGACTTGCCAGGGATGAAAGATGAAATGCGTCGTCCATTAATGTTAATTCTTTGTGCAAGAAAGTAATATCAAATAATAGAATTGATAAAAAGCACGTAGATCTCGATTGAGAGCTTACGTGCTTTTGTTTTATATAATGTTTAATGTTAATTTTAGAATGCAGTCATAACGAGTGCGATTGCTAATGCAATCATGTGCCCAACATTCACTGTCATAAATTGATACTTATAACAATCTTTCAAACTTAGTTTTGCAATGTTGTTGTAAGTAATAACAAGTCCAGTGTGTGGCATTACACCAAAGACACCTGCAGCAATTGCAGAAACACGGTGTACGATTTCTGCGGATATCCCTAATCCAATGTATGTCTTCGCAAAAGAGTTCATAACGATACCAACCGTACCAACAGAAGATCCTGTCACAAAACTTAATAGGACAGTAGCGATTGCCATAGAAATAATAGGGTTACCTGGGACATCCATGATCAAGCCTTGAATCATCATAAAGGCTGGAGCACTTGTCAACATTGTTCCAAATGCAACCGTACAAGCAGTCGATAACGTTGGGACAACAGATCCTGCTGCTCCTTCGTTTAGAACTGTTTTTTGTACTGGTATTTGTTTTCTCATACAAAGTGCAGCAAGTACAATAGAAGCTGTAAGTGCAATTAACACAATGTTTGGTGTTTTCGCAAATATGATGATGATGAGCATTAATGTTAAAATTGGAGTAAGTGCAGACATGATAGATGGTAGATTGTCTGTAGGAATCGCTAAATTTTCATCTGTATCTTGCCCCATCATTTCATAAGTCTCACCTTTTTTAAGACTTTTATTTAATGCATATTTCATATAGAACAACGTATAGATAATCACAGCAATCGAAGTTATAATACCAATCAGTGGTGCTGCGGTTAAAGAAGTCCCTAATGCATTCGCAGGAATAAAGTTAGAACTTGCTGGTGTACCAGGAAGCATAGATAAGGTAAATGTCGCCATTCCTGCAAAAATAGGTATTGTAACTAAATTCCAAGAGAGTTTTAGTTGTTTGAAGATTGGACGTGCCATTGGAATAAGTGCGAAACAAACGACAAACATTGAAATTCCACCATATGTTAGAAGCGCACTAATAATAAAGAGTGCTACAAGTACAGGGTATGGCTTTTCTGTACCAGCGATCTTTAATATATGATTCGCAATGGTAATCGTTGCTCCAGTCTTTTCCATGTACTTCGCAAGGATTGAACCTAATAAGAATACTGCAAAGTTTGTAATTAAGAAACTAGCCATTGCACTAATATAGGAGTTTTCAGGCCCAACGATGGATGCAAAGAATGGCATCTCGTTGAAGACAACTACAATCATTGTAGCAATTGGTGCGGCAATTAGTGCGTTCACACCTTTTGCAGTGAAGTATACAATCGCCAGTAGACCTAATACAATACCAATAATTCCTAAGATTTGCATAGTCTATCTCCCTTCATTTTTGATGTCTTTCACTACTTCTCTTACAGCGTTTGTAAGAATGATTGCATCCATTCCAAAGCATACAGCATCATATCCCATAGCAAAATCTTTTTGTGCATCTGCACTATTTCCTGCATAAATAAATGAAATCTTATTTGCATCTTTACAAGCTTTTAGAATTCTGTCAATTGCACCAGAAACTTCAGGATCACTAAATTGACCAGGTTTTCCAAGAGCAGTTGATAAGTCATATGGACCAACAAAGATTCCGTCAACTCCTTCAATTTGAACAATCTCTTCAATGTGTTCCAAACATTCTTTTGTTTCACATTGTGGAAGTAACATCGTTTCTTCATTACTTACTTTAAAGTAGTGATCAAGTCCTTGCGTTGCATAATCTGCAGTCCAAAATTTACTTCCACTTGTTGGAGCAACTCCACGATCACCCATAGGGAAGTACTTACCATAACCTACAATACGTTCTACTTCCTCAACAGATTTCACATTTGGAATAACGAGCCCCATAGCCCCAACATCCAACATTTTTAGTATAGAATTTCGTTCGCTATCTTTAACACGTACGAATGGAGTAATATTTGCACCATTTGCAGCACGAACAAATTCCTGTACACGTTCTACATCAAAAGGTCCATGTTCTGTATCCACGAGTACATAATCCATTCCTCCATACCCTAAAGTCTCAACAACCGTAGCACTTCCAAGTTCGTGAAAGGTACCTAAAACCTTTTCACCATGTAAAATCTTTTCCTTTACCACATTTTTCATAGTATCCTCTTTTCTGACGTTCCGACATTGTCGGAGTATGTCCGCCTTATTTATACCTACATTATAGTCAAAATGTAAGCGTTGTCAATAGGTGTGATTGTTTTCTTGTTTCATTATGCTATAATTTAAAAAAGAGGTAACTTATGAAGACGATTAAATCTATTGATAAAGCAATAACAATCTTGAATAGTTTCAAAGAGCAAGAGTATCTTGGAATTCGAGATTTAGAGAAAATAACATCTTATTCAAAATCTACAGTGTTTGATATTGTGAATACACTTTTACTACAAGGTTTTCTTGAACAACATGCAGAAACTAAGAAATATAGATTAGGTTTAGGACTTTTTGAACTTGGTTCTTTGTATAAATCTCGCAACTCACTTACAAAAAGTGCAAGTGTATATTGTGATGAGTTATCGAAGAAATATCAAGCAACTGTTCACTTAACAATCCCAGATCAAGGGCAAGTTGTTTATATTGGTAAATATGAAGATGCGAATTCGATGGTTCGTGCTTCTTCTATTGGGAAACGACTACCAATGTCTTGTACAGGGGTAGGGAAAGCTATGTTGGCTTTTTTAGGAGATGACTATGCAGATACATATGTATTTTCAAAAGATCTTCCTTCCTATACACCAAACTCGATTACATCTGCTTCTGTACTAGAGAAAGAGTTAAAAGAAATTAAAAAAAGAGGGTATGCAATTGATAATGAAGAAATTGCACTAGGTTTACGATGTGTTGCAGCACCCATCTTTAAAGGAAAACGTGAAGTATTGGGAGCAGTTAGTGTATCGCTTCTATCACCAAATCTTAAAGAAGAAGATATTGAAGGTATTTCCATGGATGTGAAAAGAGTAGCATCTCTATTATCAGAGTGATTTTATAGTTTATATATCTATACATTTATTTCATACATTTATAGGATACTTAAGATGATTCACATAAAAGTTTAGAGATAACTATAAAATATTGCGTAAAACCCAAAAACAATTTTAGAAAAATTGAAAAAGTTCTAGTTTCTTTTCTATCGTTTTGTTACAATAAGAATGCACATAAGTTATGCACATTATTTGTTGTGTAACATAAGTTAATAATACGGATAGGAGATTAACAATGGGTAATTATCCACTTTGGTATTCCATCGGTCTTGTACTCGGTGGTGTAGCGCTTTTTATTTATGGAATTGACTTGATGAGTGATGGTTTGAAGATGCTTGCTGGAAGTAAGATTCGAACATATATTGAGAAGTATACAAACTCAACTTGGAAAGCAATACTTGTAGGAACTGTAATTACAGCAATGTTACAATCAAGTACTGCTGTAACTGTTATTTCGATTAGTTTGGTTCGAGCAGGAATGATGAAGCTTGAACAAGCAATTGGAATTACAATTGGGGCAAATATTGGGACATGTATTACATCGATTATGATTGGGATGGATATTGAACAATTTGCATATTACATTGTTTTCATAGGAATTGTAGTAATGTTCTTAATGAAGAAAAAACAACACAAACTAATTGGACAAGTTGTCCTTGGGTTTGGATTACTGTTTACAGGTCTTGGGTTAATGGCAGATGAGCTTGTGTTAATTAAAGATCAAGCTTGGTTTGTGGGTTCTATGGAGTTTATGGGACAATATCCATGGGTTGCCCTTATTGGGGGAACCATTGTGACGGCACTTATGCAATCTAGTAGTGCCGTTATTGGGATTGTTCAAATTTTGTATTCTACAGGTGTAATTGCACCAGCTGCTGCTGTTGCATTTATCTATGGTTCTAATGTAGGGACAACGCTAACTGCAATTGTAGTAGGGGCTGGAGGATCGGTTGCGAGTAAACGAGCTGCTATGTTCCATGTTGTCTATAATATCGCAGGAGCACTACTTGGGATGGTGTTATTAACACCATTCATTAAACTGGTAGATTTAACTACAATTGGTGGTGGTGCTGAAATGTGGGTTGCGCAAGCACACTTAATGTTTAATGTGTTATCAACAATTTTAGTTGTTCCATTTGTTCGCCAATGTGTGAAGATTTTAGAGAAACTAATTCCTGGAGAAGAACAAAAGGGTATTCATATTGAAAAAGTGGATGACTTAGATTATGACCTAATAAATACGCTTCCAGTAGCAGCTTTAGAAGTTGCGAAGGTGAACGTATCACGTATGGGTAGAGTTGTATTAGAAAACGTACGTTTATCACAACGTTATTTAGATACAAAAAATGAAGAAGACTTTGATGAAGTAATGGAAGTAGAAGAAGTAGTAAATAATTACGATACGAAACTTACACATTACCTCACAAAGATTGCACAACGTGCGAACTTGAGTAAATCACAATCTAAAGAGTATTCTAAAAACTTCCAAGTTGTGAAGAATTTGGAACGAATGTCAGATTTAACGACGAATCTTGTAGAATTTTATAAAATGGCATACGATGAAAAAGAAGCATTTAGCGAAGAAGCAGTTACAGAACTGAAAAAGATGTATAGTAAAATTGAAAGCATGGTTCCAAAAGCGATGGAAATATTTAAGAATGGGACAGATGAAGAATATCAATCACTTTGTGATGAAGAAGATATTCTAAATCTTTACGAATATGAAAGTCGTGAAATGCATTTTGAAAGAATTTGTAACATTGACTCTATTGAGAAGATTGCAAGTTCTGTATATGCGGATATTTTATCCAATCTTGAACGTTTGGGTGATCACTGTTTGAATATTGCACGAGTTACATTGTTTGGTGCAGTATACCATGAAGAGAAAGCGAAGATGTTGTCACATCAAGTAACGCCAGATGAATTACGTCACGCAATTGAAGAAAAATTAGAAGAAGTGTAAAGCTTCTTTTTTTTCGTTAAGATTTACGTTACAATAAACAAAAGAGGTGAGTGTATGCAACATGTAGGTATTGTAGAAGATAATCTTGTGATACGAGAAGAATTGACAAAACTTTTGGAACACGAAGAATATCGTGTAAGTTGTATTGTTGATTTTGAAGGTGTTGCAAAACAAATTCTAGAAATGAATTTGAATATTGTATTGTTGGATATTAACTTACCACAAGAAGATGGGTATTCTATTTGTCGAAAGATAAGAAAACATAGTGAAGTTCCTATTATTGTTGTGACAAGTAGAAATGAAGATATGGATGAGCTAATGGCTATGAATTTGGGTGCAGATGATTTTGTTGTAAAACCATATACTTCTAGTATTTTAATTGCAAGAATGGAACGCTTATTAGCAAGAACATCCAAGCTTAAAACTACCATTGATGTGGGTGGCATAAAACTTGATTTGCAACGTGCATCAATAGAATATGAGAAGCAAAGTATAGAACTCACGAAAACGGAACAAAAGATTCTTCAGCAATTGATGGAGAAACCAGGTGTGGTTATTTCCAAGGAAACCTTAATTGATACCTTATGGGATAATAATGATTTTTTAGATGAAAATGCATTAGCAGTTAACATCAATCGTATACGAAAAAAATTAGAAGTGTTTGGATGCCGTGAACGCTTAGAAAATAGAAGGGGGATTGGCTATGTCTTCTTGGAATTTTAAGCATTGCATAAAGAGCCAAATTCCTCTTTTTCTATTGTTCATCATAACAAGTGTCCTATTAGGTTCTTTTTTGTATCTTGCAACCTTAAATAAAGATATTGTAATTTTAGAAATCCTAATACTTGCTCTTTTGTTTCTAGTGTATGGCATATTCGATGTTGTACGACGTTATCGTTTCTACAAACGATTACCAGAAAATTTACAAATGGATTGGACTGATCATACACCATCGTTTGAAGAAGGGAAATTCATACAACAGTATTTAGAAAGACAGCTCCGCATGTATGAACAACAAATTTCAAAAGAGCGTACACGTACATTAGATTATAAGGAGTATATTGAACTTTGGATTCATGAAGTAAAAACTCCAATTGCAGCAAGTTATTTATTATTGGAAAGTGAAAAAGGGGAAAGAAGTGCCTCCCTTAAGCACCAAATACAACAAGTAGATCAATATGTTGAACAAGCTCTTTATTATGCGAAAGTATCACAAATGGAGAAGGACTTGGTTTTACAAAAGGTTAAATTGATTGAGATTATACAATCTGTTTTGAAGTTTTATAAGACATCGTTGTTACTAAAACGTATTCAATTAAAAGTAGACACATACGATGGTGTTATCTTAAGTGATACCAAATGGTTGACTTATGTGATCTCTCAACTTATTGGAAATGCATTAAAATATATAGAAGATGGTGGAGTGATAGAAATTCAAATCTTAGAGCAAGAACAAAACGTAGTGATGTATATTCGAGATGATGGATGTGGTATCTTAGCATCCGATTTACCACGTGTTTTCGATAAAGGGTTCACGGGCAAAAATGGAAGAAACAAACATTCCAAATCAACTGGATTTGGACTTTATCTTGTGAAACAGATGTGTGAAGGGATGAATCATAACATTCGTATTACTAGTGATCATGGTACTTGTGTGCAACTAGTATTCCCAAAAGATGAATCGTTAGACTTTCTTACAAAATTGTAAGTCTTCTGTTATGTTGTGTAATGGTAGATGAGTAATCATTACGTTATAGTAAATACAGGAGGATGTTGTTATGTCAAAAAAAATCGTAGACGTTAAGCACGTCAGTAAAGTATATGGATCAAAAGATAATGCTACTGTTGCACTAAAGGATGTATCATTTACAATTGAAGAAGAAGAGTTTGTAGGGGTTATGGGAGCAAGTGGTTGTGGAAAGACCACACTGCTCAACTGTATTTCTACTATCGACCGTGTCACAAATGGAGAAATTTGTATAGGTGATCAACGTATTACAGATTTCAAGGAACGTGATGTTAGTGAGTTTCGTAGAAAAGAATTAGGATTTATCTTTCAAGATTTCAACTTATTGGATACCTTAACCATTAAAGAGAATATTGCATTGGCACTTACCATCAATAAAGAACCAGTTGGAAATATTGATGAAAAAGTCATAAAGATTGCGAATGATTTTGGAATAGAGAAAACACTCTCTAAATTTCCTTATCAAGTGAGTGGTGGTGAAAAGCAAAGAGCAAGTGCTGCTCGTGCACTAATTACAAGTCCAACACTTATTTTAGCAGATGAGCCAACAGGTGCTTTGGATTCGAAATCCAGTCGTATTCTACTAGAAACAATGAAGCGAATGAATGAAGATATGAAAGCAACAATTATGATGGTTACACACGATAGTTATGCAGCATCGTATTGTAATCGTGTACTGTTCATGAAGGATGGTATGCTATTTCATGAAACATACCGTGGGGAAAAGACTAGAAAAGAATTCTTTGATGAAATTATGGAAGTAGTATCCCTTATAGGTGGTGATCGTGATGTTGTTTAAACTTGCGATTCGAAATGTAAGAAAGAGTTTTAAAGATTATAGTATTTATTTCATAACACTTGTATTAGCTATTGCTTTGTTTTATGCGTTTAATAGTTTTGATAGTTTAGGGCTGATTCAAGTAGACAAATATAGTTCAGAAAACTTAAAAAACTTAAATGAGATTATGCACTACCTATCAATATTTATAGCCGTAATTCTTGGGTTTTTGATTTGTTATGCAAGTGCATTTTTAATTCGAAAACGAAAGAAGGAAATGGGGACGTATTTACTTTTGGGAATGCGTAATTTGGATATTTCTAAAATACTAATGTATGAAACATTAGTTGTAAGTATGGTCGCTTGTCTTGTTGGTATTCTTGTAGGATGGATTGGAGCGCAGTTCTTATTCTCATTCACAAAAACAATATTAGAAGTAGGTGTTCCGTTTACTTTAACCTTCTCAACAATTGCACTTCAAAATACACTTTTATCTTTTGGAGTCATCTTCTTAATTTCACTTCTTGTGAATATAGTGATTGTGAGAAGAACACGTTTGATTTCATTATTAAAAGCAGCAAAGAAACCAAATGTGATACAGCGCTATCAATTGTATGTTGCACCAATTATCTTTATCATTTCAATTGTAGGGTTTGTGCAAACATATCGAATGGGATTATATGATTTTAATGAAACGTTTGAGCTAGTTTTAATTGTTGGGGCAATATCCACTATTGGATTCTTCTACTCGTTTAGTACCATGATGGTGTTTTTGTTGAAAAGAATTCGTCGCTTTTATTATCAACATGTTCGCATGTTCTCAGTACAAGAGTTATCTGCTACGATTCATAGCAATTTCTTATCACTTTCTATGGTATGTTTAATGTTACTTGTTGGAATAGCGGCACTTGGTGTTGGTATCTCACTAAATGAAGTGTTAGGGAAGATGGCAGAAGACCAGCGAGTACCGTATGATGTTACATTTAGTCAAAGGATATATATAAATGAGTATTATGAGGTATCTGGTTCATCTGAAGATGAAGAATACACAAAAGCAACGATTGATATAGAAGAAGCAATCGATAATCTTTGGTTAAATGATAGTGCTACAAAGGAAGCATATAAGTTATCAATCTATGAAGTTAAGGATATTTATCATCCAATTTTACGTGAAAGTGAATACCAGTCTAGTATGAAGGCGATTGGAAAACAAGCACAAGCAATACCAAATGATTATGATGGTTTAGTGTTACATGCCAATAGTTTGAGTCGTGGAGATTACTCAAGTGATAGGGAATACTATTTAAAGTCTTATACTTATCAAGGTAAACCATTATCCTTTTATTCTGGAGAACAGGATGATCTTGCCTTAGCTCCCAATTTATTTTTAGGTCAAATCACTTTTGCAAACGATATTTTAGTTCTTCCAGATGATATGGTGGATGGACTGATGGTGGATGCAATAGGTGATACTCCTTACCCAGAGGTAGTTTCAACGATATATGGAAGGAATTTCGTAGATGCAACAACGGATCCGTTTGTATATGAAGAACAAATGAGATTAAAAGAAAGCAAGTTGATCAAAGATACAGTAAACGAGTACCAAGCAAAAGGATTGGAATTTAGTGAAGACGAGTTCGAATACCTTAGTATGTCTTCTCATGCTGTACAAGAAGTATATCTTATAGCGAATACTGGAATGACAAAAATTTTAGCTACCTTTGTTGGCTTATATATAGGGATAGCATTTATCATTGCTAGCTTATTGATACTTGCGATTCAAACCATTTCTAAAGCGTATGAACAACAATCCCAATTTTCCATTATGCGAAAGATAGGTGTAACAAAGAAACAACTTCGAGCATCCATTCGTATGCAAACGATGATATATTTCTTCTTACCACTATCACTCGCTGCAGTACACTTATATTTTGCATTTCAAACGATTTTGAATTTAGGACTCTTTACAAAAGAGTATTATGGTGTTTTCTTTGATCGCTTAAGTATTGTATTGGTGATGGTTTTTGCACTCTATCTATTGTACTATTTGTTGACGATTTATATGTTTAAACGTGGTGTACAAGAAAAGGTAACTTCGGAATAATAAAACCAATTTATTTATAATTCATGCGTAAGTTCAATTATTAATTACTTGAATTTGATATTTCAAAATCCTTGGTTAAAGATGTTTATGATTTACACGTATAAATTACCGCCATTTTTTATTGGTGGTTTTTTATTATATTTGGATACTAAGTAAGCCTTGATAGAACCATTTGGTTTAATCTTCAACAAATTATTCACATTATAAAACAAATTGTTTATAATAGAGCTAATGCAATAAATATGAAAAAAGATAAATTTGTTGTAACTATTTGTAATTCTGCTTCGCCTTATTAAGTAGAAGGTCGTAATAGGCTTTCAAACCAGAAGAGATATCACGACTAGATTTATAAAGACGACAGTATTCTTTCAATATTCGAAAGAGAGGAATAGATTTTGAAAGGAAAGATAAGTAAAATAGTTGCAACACTATTAGCTCTTACACTTTTCGTAACGTCAATGAACATAAACGTAAATGCAAATGTTTACGATTATGGTAATGAAGACTTACAAATACGTGTTGAAGAGCTATATCAAGAAGAAGATAATAGAAGTACCGTAATTCTTGATATAAAAGGAAAGAATGATGAGGTAACCGCAGAACGTGTTACATTAAATGAACAACAAGCGTTGCTTGAGAATGATCAAGCAAAATTTTTAGTTTATAATAATGAAACAAATAGTTATGTAGTTTCTTATCAAGTATTGAACGAAGAAACAGGATTGTATGAAGACCGTACATATGATTTCTCATACAAAACTAGTGAAATTGTTGAAGAAGTTGAGGAAGCAGTAACAGAAGAGGCTGTAGTGAATGAACAAGTAGTGTCACCAGCATCTGTTGCTACTGATCAAAAATTAACAATGGAACTTGTAGGATACAACGAAACTACAGGACTTTACAATGCTGATGTAATGACAGTAAAAGTAACTGCAGAATTCGGTGATGACACAAGTACAGGAAAGAAAATTCATTTCACACTTCCTGAAGGTCTAAAATTCGTGCAAATTCCAGTTGCAGGTGAATACAATACGGCAAACGTAAATACAAGTAACTTGTATGTATTGCCGGCAAGTGATCCAATTGCACAAGCTACAGTAAGTGTAAGTGTGCCTACAAAAGGACTTTTAAACTATACAAGTGGAGAAGTTGTATATGAATTTTCAGCTGGTGCTCGTACAGTTGGGTTAGAGTTTAAAGTAAAAGTAGATGATGCCAAATATTATGGACCAATTACTATGGCAAACCCAATTACTGCATATGCTGAAATGAGCGGTGCAAATATAGGAAGCTTATCACAAGCCGTAAAAGTTTATGGGCGTGCGAATACTGCAGATTATTTGACAGTCGAAAATAGAAATTCGGGTACTAAAGAAATTTTAGCAAGTACTTCAGAAATTGAAAGTATTGGGAAAGCTTACCAAAATAGATGGTATGCGCAAAACTTTGCTTCTGAAATGGATGGAACATACCTGTATGCAAAAAATATAAAGTATACGATATACTATCCAGAAGAAATGGAATTCCAAAGTGTTTCTGTAGTAAATTCAAAATACAAGATTACAAACGATCCAGCTAATCACAGAGTTTTTGTAGAGTTGGATGAGGGTGAATGGGGATCTGCATTCACTTATGAAGTTTCCTATAAAGTGCCTGAAGGAACTCCAGAAGGTGTGTATAGTAATGTTACTGCTGATACAGTAGAAGTAACATATTATGATGGTACACAAAAGTCATTTACTTTAGATACAATTTATTCTGTTGAAGTAAAAGACCCGAGTTCTGTTCAAAATGTGTTGAACATTACTTCTTCAAGTATTGGTTATTATGATGGATCTGTAAGTGACTCATATTCAATAGGGCCAGTATTCCAAGTTGAAAATAGTACAGCAGGTGCAAAATCGAACCAAGTAATACATTTTACTATTGATCCAAATTATGAAGTAGCACGAGTAAGGGTACCTTATGATTCTACTGATAATGAAATCAGAGACATTATGTATAAAACTAACTTAGATAGTACATGGAGAAGCTATGATTCATCTTTAGTAGAACCAAATGCTGTTAGTTATGCTATTGGTGAAATTACGAAAGAAAATGCCGGGTTACAATCTGGTGAATACTTTACGGAAGTGAAAGCAACTGTAAATAATTTCTATGCAGGATATTCATCAAAGTTACAAATAGTTAGTGGTAGAGGAAATGACCAAGTTAACTTATATGGTAAGTTAAAGCAAGGAACTAATGAGGCTACTGTTTTATTAGAAATTTACGATGAAAATGATGCTTCAAATAAAGTGAGCAAATCAGAAAAAGTTGTAAATACTGAAAATCAAGCTAAAGAAGCTGTAGCTATTGAAGGTAGAACTCGCTTTATGCTTGAAAATAATACAACAGTTTCACAAGTAGTTGCAGGAGAAAGTGTATATTTATCTTCAATTATTGGTTTACATGATTATCCTTATACAAATTCGCAAGTTATGAGTGCCCCAGAAGTCTACTTACGTCAAATTGATGGAATGTCTTATGCAATTGATCAAGTAGAATTTACAGATACACAAGGGAACCCAATTACTGACTGGAGTTATACAACAAGAGAAGTAAATGGCGAAACATTCTATAAGATTAAGTTTGGTGATTCTGTTCAAATTGGATATTGGTTTGATGAGAATAACCCACAAGGAAAAACAATTAATATCAAACTACGTATTGACACAACTGTTAAGTTAACAGGTAGTTATGACTTACGTGACCTCTTCGCATTTGGTAAAGAAGGTTATGTTGGTAGACAAGGTAATGGTGCAGCTCCTGCGGGAGTGGTTGATATTCATGATTTAAACGGGAATGGGAATACTACGGAATATGTGTTATCATCCCGTCCAGTTACTCTAGTTGTGGCAGAAAACAAGAATGTATTAGTAGAAACATTCCTAAGTATTGCTGGTGAAGCACCAAAAGCTCCATACACGCCAGGGAATGCAAATTCTAAGGCATACTTTACACCAGGGACAGACGCTGATTATGCATTGAAAATTACAAACAATGGAGATGTACCAGCATCAAGTTATACATCTTACATTCCAATTCCAAAAACTGGAACTAATTTTGGTGCGACTTTCCAAGATGAAGCATTTACTTGGAATATGACAATGATTGAGTATGTAACGGAACAAGCAGGATTTAGTGTTACGTATTCAACAGATGCAACTGCAGATAACTACACAACTGCAACATATACATCAACAGTATCAGATTTACACGCTGTTAAGATGGTGAAAATTGAAGCGACAGAACCTCTATTACCTGGAGATGAAGTAGAATTCAAGATTGCATTAAAAGTAGATGAAACATTTGATTCTGCAAACGAAGGAAACAAAATTGGAAAAATGAATATTTATAACCCGGTATATGATGTAGTAAGTGCAAACTTCTCAGGAACATTACCAGGAACAAAAGTAGGTACAGAACTTGTAATTGCCGAAATTGGAGGAACAGTATTCAACGATTCGAATGGAGATGGACTTTATGTAGAAGCTGATGGAGATACAGTGATCTCTGGTCACACAGTAGAACTATATAAATTAAACGAAACAACAGATCAGTATGAACAAGTGATGGATGGTGGAGTTGCAGTTACAACAACATCGAACGCACAAGGGATTTACTTATTTGATGATGCAGATTACATGAGTTATGGAACATATGCTGTGAAATTCGTATTGCCAACAGGTGGAAACTACGAATTCACGATCAATAATAATACAGTAGGTAACGAAGGTATCAACAGTGATGCCATCATTACCGGAGCAGATAAAGGATGGGTAAAAGGAATTGATGCAACGAAATCAGTAGCTAAAACAATAGGTGCTGGATTCTTGAACTACAACCCACCAGTTGATTTAACAGCAACTGTAGCAGCAAGTGCTACACAAATCAAAGATAATGAAAGCCTAGTGTTGACACCAACAACAACACCAGCATACTTTGAAAACATTAAAGCAACAGAAGATGCATACGTATATACTGTATCACCAGCAAGTGCAGGTACTGTAAGTGTTGGTAATGGAGGAATTGGATCATTTACACCAAACCCACTTGCAAGTGGAAGTGTGGATGTAACGGTATCTATCCGAGTAAAAGATATTTATGGAAATGTTAGTGTAAATGATGGAAACACAACAACATTCAAAGTTGTATCATCAACACCACCAACATTCGATGTAAGTGATATTGAAGTAAATGTTGGAGACAATGCAAACTATACAGATACTACACTTATTAGTAATGCAGTGGACCACAACAATACAGCAATCACACTAAACCCAGGTACAAACTATAGCGTAAGTACAACAGCACCATTAAATGTTGATAAGTACCAAACAGCAGGAACATATGTAGGAACTTATACAATTAAAGATGCACTTGGAAATGAAACAACAAAAACAAATGTAATTAAAGTACATGGTTTACCAGTTATAACAGTGACAAACCAAACGTATACATTAGGAGCAGCAGGAATTGAAGCTTCTATAGATGGAGCAGCAACTGCAGTATATGCACAAGCACAAGCAGCAGTTGGAGCACAACCGACAGAAACAAGCGTAACAAACATAACGACAGAAGTACTATCAGGTCCAACAGGAGCAGTAGGGTTCAACAAAGATGGTGTATATTCAGTACAATATACTGCAACAACTCCAACAGGAGGGGTTACAAAAGTAGCTGTAAGCGTAACAATCGTTGATAGTAACAACCCTCCAGTAGTTGAAGGAGATGTAACACTATACGCTAGTGACTTCACGGTTAACTTAACAGATGTAGCTGGACTATCAGATGCAACTGTAGTTGCAAGTGCAAATGCAAGAGCATTCAACTTAGCAACACCAATCACTACAATTAGTGTAGATGCAACAGAATTGGCAGCAATTAAAGCAGCAACAGAAGGAACAGTATTGCCACTTACATTCTCAGCAACAAATGGAACACATACAGCAGAGAAGACTGTTAATGTAACAGTAGTTGATGCAAACAATCCTCCAGTAGTTGAAGGAGATGTAACACTATACGCAAGTGACTTCACTGTTAATTTGACAGATGTAGCTGGATTATCAGATGCAACTGTAGTTACAAGTGCAAATGCGAAAGCATTCAACTTAGCAACACCAATCACTACAATTAGTGTAGATGCAACAGAGTTGGCAGCTATTAAAGCAGCAACAGAAGGAACAGTATTGCCACTTACATTCTCAGCAACAAATGGAACACATACAGCAGAGAAGACTGTTAATGTAACAATCATCGATGCAAACAACCCTCCAGTAGTTGAAGGAGATGTAACATTATTCGCAAATGACTTTACTGTAAA
>JAAAKE020116551.1:0-15949 GCA_010014785.2 Anisolabis maritima | reverse complement strand
CCCAATAAACTAATCATATCATAATGCTTGGGGCAGTTCATTGATTAAAAAAAAGGGTAAATGATAACATTTAAATAATTTAATCAAGTGTACTCAGAGCCTCCCCCACCATTCAATTTAATAACATTATGTTAAACTCTACTATAAAAAGTCTTTTCAAAATAAATTGATTATTTTATATACTCTCTTTAATGTATTTTATAAGTTATAAATGCCATTTATTTTTCTGACAGATTTCTTGCTGATTTATTTCTCAATAAAACCGAACCCTGGATCTCCAACCTTTTCGATATAATGTCATGCACTAAGGCTTCTCACTTTATTTTATCTTTTATTCTAATTTAGTCACTTGGACTCATCCAAAATGCCATTTTGGAGATCCTGGGTTCTCATCTCGAAAATGATCTGATCCCGCCAATCAAATAACTCATTTAATTAAATGCGGCCATAACTTACAAATATTTATTAACTTCTCATAATTTCAGTTATAAATACGGTTTTCTCTCTCTGCTATAGATAAAAATCAAGTGAGTTTCTTTATGAATGATTGGAGGGCTTATTAAAGTGGCATCTTTTGAGCCGCACACGAATGGCGATTCGATTTCTGGAATTCCAAAACCGGGCGTACTATAGTAGTTAGACCATTAAGATCAATTATTCAATTTATATCTCAAATTTTTGGAAACCTTTATTATTATTATTATTATATCTAATTTCCCTAAAAAAAATTAAATTATACTAAATAATTTAATTATTAGTAATTTATTTTTGATCTTTAAACAATATTTTATTTTTTTCAATTTTTTAAATTGCTTGCCATTATAGTAAATATACCTATATTGGGAGATAAAATTATCGATATAGCTCTATATATATAAAGCGCCATTAGAATATCTTGATTTTTTTTTATAATAACAATTCTTTTCTTTTGTTAGGTTTCTTGGAAATATCATTTGATTTTTGTTATTTATTTTTTATTTCTTTACATTTCTTCATTTTTTTTTTCTCAATCTCTTGTTACCTTAAAGTCGACTTATAGATACATATATATATATATATATATATAAATCGAACCACGTCATTCAACTGACACTTACTTATATAAATTCGACCTGGATTTAAATAAAATAAATCTTCAACGGTATTTAAATTTTATTTCCGTAAGCAACGACTCCCTAACGACTTTTCGAGTTTACCCATTTCAGATCGCAATATCCATATAAATAAGTAAGAAAAAATAAACCCTCGAAAAGAAAAAAAATAAATTTCCATAGCGATATTAAAAGATCAACTATTGTCAAACATGAGCTCTAATGCCTGAATTGTTCGATGAAGTATGTTATTATTAAATTTTATTTATATAAAATAAAAAACGTTTGTCTTCTTTTTTTAAATATCAATAAAATAAATATATAGTGTATTACACAATACTTTGCTCTACACCAGATGTATATATAGAAACACTAATTCGGCGGGCTACGCACTTCGGCCCCTGCACCCCGTCTCACTTCTCTGGAAAATTTTCTTCCCGATTTTAATTTTTGCTTTTTAGAATAGAAAGAATATCGCTCAAAAGTTATATTCAGATGGTGGAAAAATTTTATTAATTATTCAAGATGAGATGGGTGGCTGTACGCAGATCAGAGATATGTAAAAAGGGAGAAAGTCAGCCAGTAGGGTAGCCTCTTTTATTTAATTAGTTGGTCCAATAAAGATTTATTTTGAATTGGAATTTTCCAGTCTAAAAACAAAGAAACATTTTTAAAATCATTTCCTGTAAATAAAATTAAAGAGTTTGGGAATATTGAAAAATAAAAAATATAATACTAAGTAATACTATTTTAAAAAATATATTTGGATTAGTGAATAAAAACCTTGGCCCTTTTTCAAATGAAAACAGAAAGGGGATGGCGGAGGGGCAAAAAATTTGCAAATACCACCTCGATTTAAATAAAGTACACCTTAAAAATGGAATATCTAAATATCCCGTGTGTAGCTCATTAACGAAATATAGATTCAAAAATTGAAGTTTCTACGTTAAGCGGTCTGAGCTGTGATGCGATCTATTATTAGTTAGAATTTTATATATTAAGATTTTAATTATATATTAATTTATTTTTTTAATAATATAATTTTAAAATTTTTTGGCCTCTTTATCACCATTATTTGAATTTATTTACTAAATGATCGACATACGATTGTTTAAAAAACTTCAACAATTCTTGTCTTGAGGGTTGGCCGCCGAGAGCTTACATAGCCCTTTTACTTAATAGTAAAGGTTTTTGGACTGGCCCAAATGAATTATTTTTAGATTTCTCCTGTTATAACTCAAAAGCGAATGTTGAGATTGTTAAAGGAAGAGGGGCTGGAGGTGGGAAAATTATTTTTCATGATGAAAATTAAGGTCAACTTTTATTTTCTTAATACATATATAGTTGTTGTTTTTTTATTATCTTTTTTAATTTGCAACTTTAAGTGGAAGGGTTTTGACCCACCCAAAAAATCCATATGTTTTAAATTTATAATTCTTTTTACTTAATATTTATTGTATTAAGCTTAATTTATTAAAATATAATTGAACTTTTCTTTAAAACTTTTTTTAATATATTTATTTTTTAAGGAATCGTTCATTATTCAAAGAAGCTTCATAATTTTTATTCCGATTCTATGATGTTCAACTTTTAAGTAGAACTTGAGTTGGACCCTTTTAGATGTTTTTTTTTCTTTTCACATAAATTTTTTTACAATTCAGGTCTGTTTTTAAGGCTTTATCATTAATAAATGCAACTCACAAACTTGCGTATCTCCTGTTTTTTTATGGTGCAGTTTTTTATTCCAATCATACTTTTGAAATAATATTAACACGTCTCCTTTGCGAAAATAAAATAAAATAAATAAAATTTGGCAACTTTTTTTTTTACTATTGTTTGATTATTAATAGCTTCTTAAATTATTCCAATTAAAATAAAAGATATTTGAAATCTAGGATAATAAAGGGGATCTATTATTTCTTTTTCTGGCATTTTTAGTTCTTATAATTTTTAGTTTCTGGAGTCCGAGCGCCGTTTGGGTTTTTTAAATCCACAAGAAGAGTCAACAATAGAGAGCTTTCAAAGCTAGGACCTTTGCAATTAGAGATAAGACCTAAAAATAGGGTCATTCGTAAAAAATAGGCTCCATTAAACAGGAACACCCTAAATGTATTTTTCCTTGGGCAATCGATTTCCCTCGAACCGAATTAAAAAATACCCCAAATGACAACAAAATCGTTAGGTGCTGAAAATTTCATCCGCGGTTGATTGAATTTTTCCAAAGATGAGACCTAGCCCATCGATGCCCTCGCATGCGAATTAGTAAATACACCTTAATTTCATCAAAATCTTTACAGCCGTTCTCGAAAAAAATTTACATTAATTTATATACAAGATTAGTTCGTTTAATAATAGTAGATTATATAAATATAATATTTTTTTTTTATCTTGTTCTGTTGTGCCTGTAAAAATCACATGCCAAACCATAAAAAACATGGAAAGTTCAAATATTATATTTATATTTTGATTTCATTAACGAACCAAATTAAGTCAACATTTTATTTCAACTTGCAAGATATTCAAGGACAAATTTGACTCTCAAATAATTAAATTTTTCTTATTAAATTGTATTTCTACGATTAATCACAATACAATTTTATACATTTAAACTTTAAAGGTTAATAGCGCTGAGAGGAATTTTATTTGACGGGCTGGAGCAGGTAGAACTTTTTCTTTTTTGAGATTTATAGGGCCAGAAATCTCAGAGTGCCCTTCTTAATTGCTGGCTAAGCTTTCCTGTTGGATTTTAAATTATTAATTTTGATTTTAATAATTTTTTTTTAAGTATATCTTTACTTTTCTTAACTTTTATATAATTCAATCAAGATTTAGGGTCCTGTGATTTTTTTTTTGTTTAACAACTATACAAAAAAAATTTGGAAAATAGTTTCATAGAAAGAAATTAAAGGATTTGAGAGAAATTTTGTCCACTTATATTTTTATTTCTAGCATTAACTTCAAAAATAAATCATTATATAAAAATAATAATGTGCTAAAGTGACTAAGTCCTTTACAACTTCTTAAAATCTCAGATTTTTTTTTTACATGAGCTTATAAGTATATACAATAACCGAAAATGATGAATAAGCTCTTCTCTATTTTTCTTTTGATCTAAGGACGAATATTGAAATATATCAAGTTGAATTTCAAAAAAAAAAAAAAAAAAATCATAAAATTTAATTAAATTTTTAAATAATTGTTGAAAATATTTGAAATATTTAATAAAAGCAAGATAAAAAAATTTGTCTTGATTTGTTGATATTTAAACTAGCTCAAATAATTTTTAAATTATTTAATTAGTATAATAAAAAAAAATACGAGTAAAATTATTTAAATTACCATACTTGATTTAATATATAAAAACAAATCTTGTTTTAAATTAGATTAGATTACACACAAATAAATTCTCTGAGTGAATGGGATTATTATTATTTATTATCTAACCTTTAGAAATTATTTTCTTTTTTTTTTACATTGGAGAATTTTATCGGTTAAATTTCTCCTGCATTCTGTTTATATTTAATTGAACTTATTCATTGAAATCCTCGAGTATTGTTTCTTCTACAATTTACTAATATTACACGCTTTTATTCACCTTCGCTAGCCTCTTAAGGAGTTTTCATATGAAAGGAGATAAAATAAATATTAAAAAATAAAATAAAAATCTCTAGACCTAATTTTTATTTTACTATAATTTCATTTATTCATATAATTAAAATGTACTTCTTATCTCTCTGTGTACAAATATAATGAAGAAAAAAAAAAACAAAAAGCTCATATTAGTTTTAATTACATAACCATTTGCTGGATACTCTCATAAACTTTGTATTATTTTCCTTATAAGTTAAATTTTACATTTAACAAATTTTTTTAAAGATCTTATAAATAAAAAAATATCCTTGAGCATCGACAGCATAATTTAAAAATAGTATAATAAATAAATAGTCACAAACAAATATTTCCAATGAATCAGCAGATGTCCAATAATTAGCAATCATTGTCATCTGTATATTACATATTACACATTACAAATTCAATATTAATTTTAGGTGACCCGGAGTCAGCCTTCCCTTCCTCCCAACCAAAAAGCTCATATTAGTTTTAATTACATAACCATTTGCTGGATACTCTCATAAACTTTGTATTATTTTCCTTATAAGTTAATTTTTTACATCTTCTTGAATGTGGGGTTTTGATGATTTCTACTAAATTGATGAGAAAAAAACAAGTATCTAAAATTGAATGAAATAAATAAAAAAAAAAAACAAAAAGGTTTTAGTTAAAAAGTTAACGAAATAAGATTAAACGTTTATCTGAAGAGAATAATTCAGACACCACAAAAGCCTCTTCTTTTTAGTTTTTTGCTTATCTTTTTTACTAAAGATTATATAGTCTAAAAAAAAAAGCAAGATATTATTAATAAAAATGTAGGAAAATAATATTTCCATTATCCATTTATTATTATTATTTGCTCCTAATTCATTCATAACATTCCCATTGCTTTATCTTTTATTGTTATTATGTAAAATTTGTTGCTAGTTCAATCAGTCTCTCATCAACTCCGAAGAATTCAAAGTTTGTTTTTTCTTACTAGAAATTATACTCTCCCATTAGACGCTACATCAAGTAGATTTTTGAATAAAAATTAATTGCAAAAATATGTAAACTTTCTTCTTCTGTATTGCAGAAATTCATTGATTACGTTCTAACTTGATTTAAAGTATAAATTTTTTACCTTTTGAGAGAGAACCTACATGTTTAATCTTGTCTTTTATATTTTAAACAATCTCTAATTTAAATATTGAAATTTTCATATAATTTGTAAATTTAGAATTTGAAATTAACATTTGCCTAAGAAAATAAATAAATAAAAAGTTTTCTATATTAAACTAGTGATAGAGTTGAAAATTGAAGTCGAGTCACTGATAAACTACTTGACAATAAATTTCACCAGCTTTAATTTTACTTCAGATATCTCAAAGGAAATCCGAGAAGGCCCATTTCAAAGTTCAAGGCCTTGGATTGATAAAGTATTTCCAAGTAAATGGATACTTTCACCCCGAAGTGATCCTTATTTGATTATATCACTATTACATACTTATACATAATTTATAGGTATAGTTTCAAGGGCGATTTTTTTTTACTTACTGTTTTATAAATTTTCTCTATAAATGAAGTTATCTATAAAAAACATCTATTGCTATTTTAATAATTAACAACTTATTTGAAATTTGAAAAATTGCCTGAACATAGAAGTTTTTTTGTTAACCTCTAAATAATATATTTTTTAAGATAATATTTATAAGATAAGTTTATTGGATACAAGTATATGCTTTAATTACCCCCCCCCCCCCCATTCTAAGATATGAGAAAAATATTTTTTATTACATTTTTATTTCAAAAAATTATTTCTTTATTTTTTTGTAGAAATGCAGGAAATTGCTTTAGTTTACCTTTGAATATGAAGATTCTAAGTTTACCGCCGAGATGAATTTTGGCTTCCATCTTGAAAACACAGAGAGATTTTCTGACTTTTTGTTTTTACTCCCATCAAAGTTACCTTCATTAAATAATTTCTGTGTTTAGTACCTACTTGTTAAAATTTGGTTGAGGGAAATGATTATATTGTATAAATGTATATAATATAATTTATTAAATTCGGTCAAGTACAGACAAAATTTTGAAATATTGGAAAAAATTCCCCCCCCCCCCCCCCGAAAAATCCTCTTAATCCACCCTTGTTGGTTGGTTGGTTGGAAGTAGCGTTAGTATACTCGAACCAGAAACTTTTGCAGCAGCTTACAGCCAAGAGGCCCAGACCAATGATTTCAGAGTTAGCGAGTATTATAATAACTTCGGTTTTTTTTTTTTTTTTTTTTCTTCATAAAAAAAATGTTAATTTTACAAACATAATGGAATGAATGATATTCATCAGTCACCATAATGCTTTATTTTGAATATAAAAGAGTTATTTGGTATAATTAAACCCACTCAATTAAAGAATAGGAGGATTATAATTGACTCTCCCCTCACAATTCTCATCCATCAGGAATCCAAATTAACGAAATAAAAATAGGAACTGACAAAGAATATAATGACATTTGGATGGCCTAAAATAGATAAAAATCTAAAGTACTCTCTCACCAGATGATCTAATATCAACTGGATTAAACCAACAGATAAATGAAAGTTTATTTTATTCATTTTCATTTTCTCCTTCTTATTAAGTCATCTAACTAATTGGCTCGGTTGACCTGGAGTTAGTCTCAGATTTAAGACAAGAGTTTTTAATTGAATAAACAATTAATTCAAACTTTCTCAATTATTATAATTATTAACCTCTTCACTCATATGAGTCAGAAGCTGATATGTTATTCTTATCCCTGGGAGTAACTTTCTTTCTTCCAATATGATTTGGTAGTTTTTATTCTAAGCTTGGACCTGAATCGGCTTAAATATAAAATATCCACCTCATTACTCAGCTCAGTTTTTCATTTTCTTAGTTACTCATAATTCAAAAATCTAACAATATAAAAAGAAATAAATACGTACAGTAGTGAATTAAAATTTATTTCAGGATTGAGTTCAATACATTGAAGACTAGGTATTGTTGTGATTCTACATAATCAATAACTGAGATTCATATGCTATTTTTCAAAAATAAACTTCAGTATCTTCAAGAATATTCTTCTTAATATAGAAGTTAAAAAAAAATTAAAAGTAGTGTGTATAATATTAAAAAAAAATTGTGAAAAAATGATTTTATGAAATCCAATAAATAGGGTACTACAAAAATAGATCAGTTTCTATAATGCTTAAATAAAAATTATTTATTATTAAAATCTTCAATTTTTATTAATAAATAAAACTAAAATACAAATTTATATATATATAATATATATTTATTTAAATATTTATTTTTATTAAGATTAATGTTTCAAGATGAAGTTGTATGGCTGTGTAGATTGTGCAGAGGCGAAAAATGTAGAATGAGACCTATTTTATTTCATTTGACAATTATATTTATATATTAACCACTCCTAACGTTTTGGTTCTAGTTTGGACCATCATCGGAGCTGTGGTTGAGTCATTATAATACTAAATTATAAAACATTCAAATATTTTATTAAAAGTAATTAAGGAAAAATATTTTATAAATTGATTAATATTAATCTCGCTGAATTATGAGTTACAATCTAGCATTCAAGTCTATACAAATGTGAGTCTTTTCAGAAAATAGTTGAATGTTTCATAATTTATTATTAGAACCGTTCAACCGCAGTTCCGATGATGGTCCAAACCCCGACCGAAACTTTAGCAGTAGTTATCAATGTCAAATGAAATAAAAAAGGCTGCATTCTTTATTTTTTGCCTTTCCGTTAATGTTTCATTTTCAAATATCATCTGACCTGATATTCAAATTTAAGATAGAATAAAGAAGAAATATTATTAAGAAAATGTCATTATATTCCTCTGAAATTTCATTTCTATGTCGGAGGTGGAGGGACCAAACTGATTAGACCCTTTCCGTTTCTCGATGTATAACACTCTTTCCCACCCAATAATCAATGGGTCCAAAACAAAGGCAACCGGAACTGGTATCTGTCTCATTGGCGTCAACGGGAGAAGACGTCCACCGGAAATGAAAAACCTCTCCGTCTCCAATGACAGCGACAAGGGACGGCGAAAAGGCCGAAGGAGAACAAAAAAAAATAAATTGAAAGATGTAAACAAGACAAAGTATTGTAAAATAAAGAAAGCAGGCGAGATCTATTTTCCAAAAGAAATATATGTAAAATAGATTTGACAGAGCCAAAAAGAGAGCTCATGTTTTTATTTAATGAAATTGATGGATGCTAGAGAGCCTCAAAAAGCCCAATTCAAAGTTCTATTCTATTGGAATATTCTTTTCTTAAAGTGAACAGAATTTATGTCACACAGGTACCCTATACCAGTGTTTCTCAAACTTTTTTCGGTCGCCCCCCTTCTTTTTAAATAAGGCTTGTGGGGCCCTCTCCCTTTAAAAAGAAGAGGGAATTATCTAAACTTTGAAAAAGAAGAAAATAAAAGAAAAGCAGTTAGTATTTTTTTCTATATATTCTATCCTTCGATCTTAATTCTCAGAGCTCTAGGATTGTCGATATAAATATAGATCACAATTTTAATTATATACATAATTGGGATAACTCCAGAGCTCCAAGGATGGACATAATCAACAGCGAAATGTCGTCATTGTTTTTGTTTAGAAAATATTGTTTTGACTGGTCATGTTTTTTGCCTCCCAGTCTTGAATCTACTTTCGCGGCGAATATGCTACCATTACAGCCCAGTGAAAACGACATCTCGCTGTCGCCAATATATAAAAGAGAAATTGAAATTTTTCTAACAAGGATAAACATTACATTCGCATCGCCATCTAGCGAGTCCGATTGGAAGTACTCTCAATACTAGACACTAGCAAAAGGTGATCAGGCCCACAGAAGGGTGTGGCGGTATGGAAACAAACATTGAATCAATTCAATTCATATTCAATATATTGAATAAATTCCATGTTTGCTTCCATACCGCCACACCCTTCTGTGGGCCTGATCACCTTTTGCTAGGGTCTAGTATTGTATTTCCAATCGGACTCGCTAGATGGCGATGCGAATGTAAGGTATATCCTTGCTAGAGAAATTTCAATTTCTCTCTTATATATTGGCGACCGCTAGTTGTCGTTTTCACTTGACTGGATGAGTTGTTGTAATGCATATTCGTCGCGAAAGTGGAAGGCCCTTGATAAACTATATATTGACTTTTAGTCGCTTGGGGCCTTTTGAAAACCTCAAACTTTTTCAAAACTTACCCCTTACTTACTATTCAAAATTTTATTCCTCTCTACGTTTCTCCTTTAATTTTTTATGGCCATTATTATTTCCGATCAGCCCCTCTGCGTTGTGGTGCCTCGATATTTAAACCCTTGTTTTTTTTGAATCCCAAACATAATGATCTCTCATTGCCTTTTCCTTTTGAACAATTCGCGCTCTAGGAGGAAGAGGCACCATATTTACGAGTAGTGAGAAATACTAGAGTAGAAATAAGTTTCATTATTTTTGAAAATATTGAGTTATTATTTGAAAAGATGAACCATAGAGTCTTTACTTATAAAATGTAAAGAGATGGATTGATATTTTTTTTTATGGATTGATTTTTTTTTTGTTTGTTAAAACTTCAATCAATTTTTACTTTTCCACTCTCTTCAATATAATAAAAAGGGGAAAGTATTTTGTTCATGACAAATTTAAACCTTCAATTTTTCAAAAATATCTTTACGTTTCAGGTCAAGAGAACTCCAAAAAATGCAAAAAATTTTAATGCGCCTATGTTTTATGTATGTATGTGTGTAACTTTTATTTTGGCTTTTATCATCGGAAAAGGATGAAACTTAACATATAGTGCCTAAGAAGGTATTATAATTTGAAGTAAATCGGTCCGCAGAGAGCGGTAAAAAAGATCCCCCAAAATTACCACGATTTTCTCAACATCTGTTGAGTGGGAGAAAAAAAAAATTGGGTATAAAATAATAAACATACGTCAACATAGAGAGAAAAAAAAAGTCTGGAATTTTATTTAATCCCTTTGACTTTTTTTAAAGCCTTTTTCAGGATCTGAGGCCATTTAGACCACATCCTTATTTATTTAAATATTAATTGGTAACCAATATAATATATATAAATAAATATATAATGAAAATATATTTATTTATATCAATCAAAATCCACTTGACATGTTTTGCATACCCGATAGGGCTGTAGAGCGCCCATCTTCCCAGAGGATATGATTTGCGATGGGCAAAAAGGGTGGGAAAATTTGCAACTTTTTTCATTTGTATTAACTGAATCTATTTCCTTATTTTAGTTTCAATTAGTTTTTTCTAATTTTTTTTAACCCTCCCCCCTTCCGAGTTAGATCAACACTGCTTTATACCGGGTACAATGCTTTGTAGCTAATAACAATGCATAAATTCACCATAATATTTTTATTTCTAGATGAATGATTTTTTCCTTAAAAAAAAAAAAACTTTTGGCTGGATGTTGGGTTAGTGGTTTAGTGTAAAAATGAAAATGAAACGCCAACGAAGCGCTAGCAACTGATACTTCATCCCTCTCTTTCGTACTTCACTATTCATCTTTTTATTCGCTCTACACTAATCACTTCATTTTCCCTAGGCTGATAATTAGTTTTTCATACACATTTTGCATATTTGCGATAATAGAATTGAATAAATTAATATCCATTACGTATTGGCCAGATGAGATATTTTTTAAATCAATAAAGACTATATTTTGACTCGAAATAAGTCTAGAATTTAATTTAAAATTCAGATATCGATTTTTAATTAAAATAATTTACAAACAATTTTATAAACACTAAATATAATTGATGAAATAGACTTTAAAATATATATAATCATGTAAAGCCTGGCCAGAGCAGGAGTGGGGGTAAGTGAGAAGAAGGATTTAGAATTCCATTAGTGTCACCAGAGAAACGAAGAAGGAGGTCTGCTGGCTGACAGCCGAGGAGGCAGTGGTCCAGAGAGACTGATGACTGGGGAGAGAATTGGGCTCCGAACCTGACATGTCAGTGTCAGGTTTTCAATAATTCCGAAGGCGAGGTCATTTTCAAAATTTGCATCTCAGTGAACATGATGAGAAAAGCACAAATAGACATCATTTACGCTTTAAAATGATTAAGTCATTTTAAATTAAAAAAAATCTGACGTGACTAACACTATCACCTCGAAAATGATTTTTTTTGTTTTTTCCAAGAAACAAAAGAATATAAAATATAAAGATAAGTCCATTTCACATAATAATATCAAAACCTTTTAAAATTTCTTTAATTAAACTTATAATTTCCCATAAATTTTTATTGTAAGTGTAAGTTTTATCTGTAATTTCAAGGGATTTCGATAGCCTGTGAATTCTCTCTCTGTGCTCGAAAACATCTTGGTTGGAACGATTTGGAAGACGGGCCTATACCGTCCAAGGAAATAAATTTAATAAAAGGCAATATAGATATATACATCTCTCATTTCTATACACTGAAATACTTCTAATAAATAAAAGAGAGCTAACCACAGATCCTTAGTCTTCTTACACAAAACATTATTTCAGCATTAAAATAGGGAAATAAAATTTTAATCTCTATATATCGCTTTATTCCATTTCACTTAATGGGAGAAAACTAAAATGCCTTTCTTTCTCAGCTTACAATCCTCTCCAATCGAATAGATATAAAAATTTTTTTTTTCTTTAAATGGTAAAACTATATTCTTTAACAGTATCAAAATTAGCGAGTTTAGTTATTTGTTAAGCGTAGGTCTAGGAATATATCGTAAATTGTCTAGGAGGTCCTGTGAGTGTGGGCCCCACATGTCGGCTTCAAACTTGTAATTTTTTTGTCAACGAAATCAGTATAAGCCACTCCAGTTTATTAAATTTGTAATTATAGTTCTATATTAATGAAAACTTTTACCAAAACTCCATTTATTAAACATCAAAGTCTAACTAGTACAAAAATACATTCATAAATTTCTTATATTTAAAAAATATAATTCGGTTTCTTATTCTCTTTGATGTTTAGATAAAATTTTCAAATTCCTTACTCGTTAAATGGAATATGTTTTTCTTTTATATATCATAATATCAGTTTAAAATTTTCTTTTAGAATAAGAATTTAATTTCTATTTATTTTTCTCTTATATCAATGTAATACAACAATAATAATTAATTTAAGGGAATATTATTTTAAATCATTTAATAGGAAATTAATTTCAAAATAATATTTGCATAGACGCGTTCAAAGCAGAATAAAACTGGGACATGTTATAATAAATAACAAAAAAAAAAAAAAAAAAAAAAAAAAAAACCTAGGGAAAAGGAAAATGAAGCGATAATTATGGGTCACTGATTCACTTAAAATCCATGAAAAAAGGTAGCCATTTGGAAATAAAAAAAAAAAAAAAAGTTGTTGTTTCAAAGCAAGTTACCTTCATTTTATATTTAAAGAAAAATGCAGTTTTGACTTACACATAATCTTTCTATAATGAACGTCTTTCTGTCGAAATATTTATCCTAATTCATTATTGGGGATGAATTTTGAAATTTTATCATTTAAAAGTAGATATGAATTTAAGAAATATTTATAAAACTAGGTTTTTGTTTGTTTGCTAATCTTCTAAAACACTGAGCCGTTAATTATTTGATACAGGCTGGAATGACTTAAATAAAAATCTAATTATTTAAAAGTTTCGAGAATATATAATTTCCCATCAATAGGATATTTAACGTCAATTTCTTATAAGATCCTATATATAATAAATTTTATTAAAAATAATTTTGGATATTTTATGTGAATTTATGTGTATATTTTTTTAACATGCATAAGTCACATATAAACCATTCAAAATTTATATTTTTACAATATAATTCATTAAAAAAATTGCTCAAGTTCTCTATCATATTTACATTAAATTATCCTGATCTAGCGTAGAGCATACTTTGCATCTTTGCTAATGTTTTAATAAAACATCCCGGGTCTGAATGGAAACGGAAAAATGAATTCTTAGGGTAATACAATAATAAATTCAAAGTCAAGGCATTGCTAAAGATACTTACTGTCTGTGATTGGAGTTTATTGTAAAAAAAAGTGTTGAGTAAAGTTGCTCTCACCCTTTTCTTTTCTTTTTTTTTATTTTAGCTCTATATTTTTTATAACAATTTAAAAAAGCCTTTAAACGTTTCTTGTTTATTTAAGGGGTTTTCTTGTATTTGTTTTTTTTTTTTTTTTTTTTAACATGATGCGTAATTTGTAATCAAATCACGTAATGAGTATTATACAATACAATTTGTTTTTAGGTAAAATTTTCTAGAATGAAACACAATAAACAAATAAAATAAATGTAGAGTCTCTTAAATCTATATAAAAGAAAATCGGTATATTACAAAGTGTAAAATTAATTTATATTCAATATTAAATTTCAAATTATTAAAAAATATCCATTATACTGACCAATATAAACTTAATTTTTTACTAATAATTTTTCGAGACATATATATTTGAATCAGATATAATATTCAGGAGCCTTGATCAGACTTGGTATGGTCATCAAATATTTCAATATTTTACAATAAATTTGTGAATTTTTGCTGGAGAATTAAGTGGCCCATGACCCACGGGGGTCGAACCCCGGGATCTCCAGTCTATCCGGAGCAAAACGGCCAAGATGCTAGGTCTCTTTCTTGTTTAAGTAGCCCCGTGTAGATTAAAAATTTTTCAATAGCGAATGTAAGTATTTTGCTGGTGAGGTCGAGGATCTGGTGGCTTGGCGCAAAGGAAGCACACGGCTGACCGAATGGGCTGGAGATCCCGAGTTCGACTCTCGGGGGCCATGGGCTACTTGATTCACCAGCAAAAAAATATACTCACAAAATAATTATTAAATAATTGTGAAATATTAATTTTTACTTTTTGTTACGGATTTATTCCATATAAGTTTTAGCTTTCAAACTATGCGAGAAGAAATAGTGAGAATATCGTTTAAGATAACAATATGTGGGACATAATATAAATATAAGATAACAATATGTAGGATATATTGACCACAACTACCACTCCCGGGCTTTCGCCGCGGACATGCTGATCCTAAAATCAAAGCACCCGGCCCAATTATTCAACATTCTCGCTCTGGTTCATTAGCCTTAACTAAAAGTGAGCATGTGAAAGATCCGGGGCTGCAGTTAGGACTAATCAACGATCATCTTGTTATCTTGAATATTTTTAGATTCCCTGTAAATCTGGCCAACCATCAAACAAATCTGAGTTTCGGTTGCCTAACCAATAGGCAAAATTTGGTTTTTCTGTCAGATTACAATTCACTTAAAATATTTTATTTTTATTTTTATAATAAAATCATATAATATATTTTAACAACATAATTAGAAAGAAGGCTTCTAAAAAGGTATTACTGGTGTAATACACAATACTTCTTTACCGGTGGTGTTGGGTTCGACTCAAACCTACGGCCTGTATCCACCTCCAAAATGTCGTTAAACTCGCGACTAGAACGAGTCAAGTGTTCCTCCCATTTTCAAAAAAAAAAAAAATGTAATTTCTCCCTTTAGTGGTGTCAAAGATAAACTTATTTTAAATATTAAAAACTTAAGCATACATCAAATTTTATGTAACTTAGATAAAATGGACTTATCTAGTTTGGCTTATGAAGGACTAAGTTTACCCTTTTCTTTATGGTGTCACCCTTTTCACCACTCAACTTTACTTATAGGGGTGAGAAAATTTGTGAATTGGCTTCTGGGAAATTCAAATGAAATGTTAATACTAAGCATTTTCAATGGTTAGGGATTGAAATAAATTTTTTATCATCCAATTTATCCAATTTATCTTTATTCATTATAACTATTTAATGAGAAAAGTGGTCTCTTCTGACAAGTTTGAATGTCTTTTAATTGAATAGAGCGGCCCTTTGAAAAGCTGATCTTTGCAGCAGTGTGTCTTTTGGTCCTTTATATATAGAACTAAGTTTTATTAAAGAAACACGGCCATTCGAACATTTTCACAATTTTTAAATTAAATAAATATACATATAAATTTATATTCCTTCGCGAAACGTCGAAACCGCAAACATGTCTTGACTTAAAACCACGGGCATTGATGACGTTGAAAGGCGGCCAGAATCTGATATCGGAATTCTAAAGAAAGGAATCTATTTAATTAGAATTCCTTAGAGAGCCCTTTGAACTTTACTGGCTCCCACGGGCTCTTAAAGACAAAACTTTGCAAAACATTTGAGGTGGGGT
>JAAAKE020116540.1:0-15950 GCA_010014785.2 Anisolabis maritima | reverse complement strand
TATTGTTATAACTATTGATTTTTGTTTAAATAAAAGTCTTTGATAAAAACGCTACGAACTTATTCCCCAACCTAATATATATATACCAGTATATATATATAAAATTTCAGAAATTAAGAAAGTTTGAAATAGATTTTTACATAAGCGAAGAGCATTGTCTATGGCAGTGGTTCTCAACCTTTTCTAAATTGTGAACAAAATCTTTTGTATCTAAATTAAAAGGAAATGTTTGTTGTTGTCTATTTTATAGTTATATTAATATTCCTCAAATACAATTCCAATATATTATTTATTATAATATTTACTAAATCTCTTTCATACACAAGCAGTAATTATTTTTTTAAATAGCAATACTTTGTAATTTCTTCAATTACCGCGGAACACTTTAGAAATGCTTACGGTACATTAGTGCTCTGCGGAACACACTTTGGGAAGAACCTTTTTAATGAAAGGCTTTATTAACATACATCAACACTTCTGAGGGGTTTTCTAAACCGAGTTTTTTTTTTTCTAATCCAATTTCAAAAGCCAAAAAAGGCGGCTCATTCACAAAAATGCTAAGAGACGAGTCTAATTATTTTTGATGAAGATTCACCCTGTAAAACGAGACCAAAATCGAGAAGGGGTCATTCGTGGACCCTCCTTGTCAGTAATTAAGATCCAATTCTATAAAATAATAATATAAAAATATTTTAAATTCCAAAGAAAAAATAGAGTAGGAATAAAAAATCAAATAATAAAATAATGCGTCATTACTCAGATAAACAAATAATAACAATAGCCAATAACATTTTAAATACTTTAGCTGTTATGTTGACTAGAATTTCCATTTACGCTGTTTATTTTAGCCGCAAAAATAAAAATTGCATAATTGGATATTAAAAAGGTTTTTTTAGTATATTAACTTACAAAAAAAAAGTTTTTGTTTTTGATATGTTTATACTTTAACATTTTTTAAATGGCAAATTATTTTCTCTTGTATAGCCCTATATACTATACACTATTTACTAATTATATTACTCATATTTCCATAATAAATGGGTAAGATTAATGCCATGTTGTGTTCTCATTAATATAAACAAAAATTATTTGCATATTCTAGAAAGGATATTTGCGGTATAAATGACCTAAAAAATATTTTATACTATTTTTTTAATTTAAATTATTTCAGGATGTTAAAATTTCTACCCCCTGCCCTTTATCTTTTCCTCTGATTGAAAACTTTCTGTTTATTATCTATTCATATTACTAAATTCTATTGAGTATGAATTTTTTTTTTTTGAAAAAATTACTTATTTTAAAGATGCGACTGCAGCCAAGGAAATTAAATAAAAATCTTATTTATTTTAATAGCTTGATAGTTTTGACTTTTTAAAAATTTTAAATATATTGTACGAAAGCTATTCAGGTAAAAATTCGTTTAAATGGTCTCCATAAAAAATATGAAGATATGAAGCATGCAATTTTAAAAAAATGACATACAGGGCCTAAGTTCTCTTTATGAATATTAATATATATTTTAAAATTCATAAGAATTTAATAAATTATTTTATTTAAATATTAATATTTAATGAAAATATATTTAGGAAATAAAAATGAGAAAAAATTATTTATATCTTTTTAAACTCATTTTTCTTGTTTAATATTTAAAAATAATTATAAAGAGAAGCAAACATTCATTCCGCCCACAAGCAGCAAGCAAGTGAAAACAAATTATATGTTAAACGAAAAAATTACATTATTGCAATCTAATATAAATGTAAATTTATGAAACACCACGTACTATTAACATTTAATTGGAGATACATGTTATAAATTTATATGTTGTAATTTATAATTTTTTAAAATAAATCATACGTCCTGATGAAGAACATGATTTGTTCCAAAACGTTGGCAAATAAGATTTTTATTTAATTTCCTTGGCTGCAACCTTATCTTCCTAGTGACTACTCTTTTTAAATAGGAGTCAATATCGCCTCTAATTTAATTTTGGAATATTTACTCGTAAATATTTTATTAATGTTCTATTCAATAGTTTAATTTCATAATATCCTTTCAAAAAATAAATAAATAATTAAGGTAATAAATAAATGAGGAAGTAAAAGAAAGAAAATTTATTGTAGGTGTCCTCGGAATTTTGTTTTGTTTTGGGTAACGAGGACAGAGAGGAACCCCTGAAATAGTTTCTAAAATTTGTCATTTTACTAGTAATTTCTAGATTTATCTAATTTTTCGATAATATTTATAAAGAATAAAAGTTCATTCAAGAAATTATGGACTATGCATGATAAATGAATTTTTAATCCGAAGATAGAAAAATATTTTAGTCATTTAGGTGTACTCACTGAGTGCTTCTTGGATACTAAGATATGCCATGAAAGATCGATCGAGAGATTTAAAAGGTTCAAACGGCATATTTAAGTAATTGTAGATCAAAGAAGACTGTATTGTAGATCAAAGTAGAACTGTAATTGAAACCGAAATAAATTATTAATTTAGTTTATATAGTATGGAAGTTTAGTATCTCCCTCAATTTTATAATAGATCCCCTCAAAAGTAATTGGACAACATGTATCCTTTGTTTCGTCTTAATGGACGAACATGAAATTTGAAAATATTTAATTTAATAATGGTAAAACATGATTTTGAATTTCATTTCCTAATTATCTAGACGAAATAAAACATACAGGTCCAATTACATTTGAGGCGTGATAGTGTATGTTATAGTGACTAAGGAGGGTGTCATTTTTATGCGTCAAGGGAGGGGAGTCATAGAGCATCGATCCTCTCTTCCTTCCCCAAAAAGATCCATCAAAGACTAATCGACTTTTCAAAAAGAGTACATTAATAATCATTTTATTAAAAAATTTTTATTTACCAAAATATAAAATTCAAACTAAACTAAAAAGTAAAAAGAAAATGAATTTCACAAATTTTCTTGATAAAAAATATTTTTTTTAATTTTTTTTAAAAGCCTTTTTCAGCATCTGTGGCCACTTAGAATCCGTCCTTATTTATTTAAATTAATTGGTAGCCAATATAATATAAATTTTTGCCGCGCTGGACGGGAAGCGAACCACTGACCTTTGGCACGAGAAGCCAGACCTCTAGCTCTGCACCAAAGGACAGGGCTTTTTTAGTCTTTTCGATATCTTAGGCTATATTGATTTTTAAACGATAAATATTTTTAAAACACAATAATACGGTACATAACATGCTATTATCTACGCATATTTATAAATAATTATACCAATTAATTTAAATAAATTTCATTGGACCGCCTGAGATCCGAACTCACATCACCTGGCTTTTAAGCCTATCACTATTGTCAATATCTCTCACCCCTCGGCCATCCAAAAATCTTATCCCCTCTCTAAAATTGTGGACAAAAGGTTCTCTCACCTCAAACCAATCACGACGCTTGCTCGCTTGACTGCTTATAAAAGAGAGAAAAGGCCACGCCTTTGACTCCTTCCCTGCCTCTCTCTTCCTCTCTGTAATTCCGAGAGCAAACACAGTATTTTTTATTAAATATTTTTTTTTAATATGCAAGTTTTTAAACGAAAGGTGGAAATGAGGTCAACATCTAGTTATCCAATAGTAAAAGAAAGACAAATCCTCTATTTTAAAATAAAATAAGAATCTTTTTTATTTATTTTTTTTTTCATTCGTATTCATCTCCTTTGATTATGTAATTTTACTTTAAAAATATTGCTTCACTTCCATCTTGATAAAGAGATGATTTGAATATCCTAACAATGGAATATAAACAAAGAGAGAGAAGATCTAGCAAATTGATACTGTCTAGCGATATATTGGTGAGTGTTTGTGAATCGAGTACAAATAATCAAGCTCTATTGATTATGAATTATTCATTAAAATATTGTATTGACGTAAGTCTATCACTCAGAACAGAAACATCATGTCTTCTTCGAATATATAATTTATATGATTAAATAAATTGTTTTATTAAATATTTATTACATCATGGCACATTTTCTTTTAAAAAAATATATTGAAATTGTTATTGCTCAGATAGGCAATGTTATTAAAAATTTTATATTTTATCCCCTTCAAAAGTAATTAATTAGACAACCTGGAGACAATTTTTAGATTTTTATTTTAAAAAATTCTTCCAGTCGACGTTTCGGAAAACTAATGACTTCTTTTTCAGGTTTAACATCATAAAAAATTTTGTCTAATTAGTTATTAACCAAAAAAAAAAAAAAAAATTTAAGTGGATTAGATACATATGTATGGGAGAATTTATATTTTAATACCCCTCTAGTCCTGAAGAATGAATTGTTGGTTGTCCGAAACGTCGGCTGGTAGGATTTTTTAAATAAGGCCCTGAAAAATTATCTTTTTAAAGAATTGTTCCATTTACATCAATCATCTCCAGGCTATCCCAGATTTAAAATAAAATTTACTGTTTCGCCTTAAAGGATAGGAGAGCTTCATGAAAGTCAAAATCACCAAATTTCATAATATTCTACCTATTATTAAACATATTTTTTTTTCGATTTCCTGTAGCTCTCCTAATTATCCTTTAAGGCGAAGCAAAAGATATAGGTTGTCCATTTACTTTTGAGAGGGATAGTATATATATTTACTAAGGCAATGGTCTCAAACTTTTTATTAAAGCATAAAAAATCTTTACCAAGTTCTATTCAACATATTTTTGTATTTAAATAAAATTATAAGTATTAACACCCACCAAAAATTTCTTTTACGATGAAATATTTTAGGTTTAAAAAAATTCCAGGCGTGTTATTGGTTCCTCTATTAATTATTTAAAAAATATTTAAGTGTAAGCATGGTTTTTGATTGGGCGAAGGGTATAGGGGGGAAGGCCCCAAAACCTTTACTTTTTTACACTTATTCAAAATTCTATTTTCTTTTTTTTTTTGCAATTTTTTTGACTAACCTAATCTGAAGAGGCCACTGTATAAAAATATGACCTCTTTCTTGTCTTAATATTGACTAAACATCAAAGTCGACTACAACAGAATTTTCCATTTTGATAATTAAATATTTGAGTAGCAATTTATTATTAATAATTAATTTTACAATCTTAAATTAACGTAAAGTCTTCTCTACTAAAACTATATCCTGATATCGATTTAAAATTCCATCATTTCCCTTCCCTTTGATATTGAGCTCCAATAAATAACATTGGTGGATTGTAAATTTCCCTGTTAAATAATGAAATAAATATTTCGTTTTAATGTTAAATTAAAATTCCCCTATTACAAATATTTATTAGTAGAATGAGTATTTTAAGTACTGATTGATGATAATTGATAAAACTAAATGAATAGAGGTGATTATTCTAAATTGAATTATTTTTTATCTTTGACGAACAACCGAAGCAAAACAAATCAAAATTGAACTAATTAAATACAGTTAAACTTTTATTTTGGCCTTGATTTGTTAATTTTTTTTACAGGTATGACTATTTTACTTTAAGATTTTAGAGGTATGAATATAAATTTCATACCTATAAAAACTTTATAGTATGATTATGAATTTCTAATTTTTTTTTTCTTTTATTAAACTATCATAAAAGTCATAAATCATAATAATATAAACATTACATTTATTTTAATAGTCTTGAGATATTAAAAAATCATTCTTTTTAACTCGTGGTGTGCCTCGAATATTTAATTATATTTTAACTCTTGAGATTTGTCGTTAAAATCCACATCCAATATCAAAAATTTTCGCTTAGTAAGTTAATGTTAAGGCTTGCAATCGCTTCGCAGCCCCCACACCCTCACTCTTTTCATCTCCTATTTCGTCCCTTTTACTTTATGACCTGTCATAAATTTGAAACGATAAAGAAAATGAGAGAGAGAAAAAGAGCGAATAAAAAAAAATAATACTTTTAACTAAATCACCATTTCTTTTAGATTTTCAATTTTTTTTTATAATAAACTATATCTACTACATTTATATATATATATATATAAATGTTCTCAATAAAACTTTAATTCATTGGAAGTGACAATCTGTCAAATGGATCCCGTCTCTCTTCTTTTTACATATAAGGAATTAACATTAGGATCGTCGTCCTCTTATCACTTTTCAAGAGAGAGAGAGCTTTTTGCATTCGAAATCGAGTAATGGACTAATATCAATTTAGAGTGGATTAGCTGATTGAAATTTTATCGAAAACCCAATCATTTTATTTAATAAGTCTTAGAGTATTAAAATCAAAAACAAATTTTAAAGTGTAATATGAACAAAAAAAAAAAAAAACTTTTAGATGTTGTATTTTCAAGAGTTGAGATCACGATCGCTACAAAAAATTTTCATATCCTTTTGAATGAGAAACAGAACAGAATAAGAGAGAGAAATTTTAGATATCAAAGAGATGAGAGATCAAGTGAAGGAAGGAATCCTGAACTTTTAGGCTTTTTTTTTTACTATACTCTTATCCAGCCAAAAAGTATATTTTATCAGACTAGCTGATGATCTTTATTTTTTTCTTTTTGGTTTTTTTATTTTTCTAATTGGATTGGGAGTAGCAAAGCAATTTTTAGAAATTGGGAGTGGTGCGTTTAAATGCCAAAAAAATTGTTTTTTTTTTTTTTTTTTTTTTTTTTTTAAATAAATAAATAAATTTTATCCACTTGGTCTTCATAGCATGAAAGTTCTAAACTAAATATTTTGATAAAAATACAAACAAATTTTTTTCGACCTTATTTTATCGACTGGTCAGTGATTTTGCTAACTCAAGACTGGGGGAAACTCCAAATCCCTTCTTGTCTATCTATTGCCTAAAAGAAAAATGTGCAGAGATTTAAGCTCTAGAAAAATTAGTAGATTATTTTTATTTCGGAAAAATTTCTCTTAAAAAAAAATTTTTTTAAATTTGGAAAATAATCCTCTTTTCACACTAAAATTATTCAAAAATATTTATTGATCGAAAATTCTGTCAGATAGCTTTCCTACCTATTAAGAGCTTGGAAACAAAGGCCATGCTCAACGTCAACGCCTAGTGCTCACACCACCAGAGCAACGGCTTTGGGAAGGAGAGAGCAGCGCGCTCCCTCAGGCGAATTCGATATCATAATAAATAAAAGTAAAATGCTTGATTGAAACTTGTAGTAAATCAAATTGTACCTATATTTAGAGATTTGTGTGAAAATACATTTTTTATATATTAATCTAATTTTGACGTCTCTCTTCTGCGTTTTGAATGGACTTGCTAAAATATTTGTACTTGTAGGAAGCCACCTAAGTAAAGTAGAAAATAGGGCTGTCAATATACACATGGTCATCAATTTAAAAAAAAAAAAAAAAAAAAAGTTTTCATCTGTTTTCTTATTTATTTTCGTCCCCTTTCAAAAAAGATATTGATAAAAGAGTTTTAGGTCCCTTACTAGGTCATGCTCTTTACTTAAAATACCTTTTATATTTTATGTGTAAATATATATATATATATATATAGTAAAAGAAAGGACACTCATCTTCCATTTGCTCTTTTTATTAAAACAGTATAAATAAAAAACAAGGTACCAACATTAGTAACTTTTTTCAAAGAGTAATATTGCTCAATTCCATTTTTTACACCTCCAACTCTGGGATATAAAACAATATTATGTTTGTATTTAATGAACTTGGAATACATAAAACAATACTATATATTGGTGACATTAAAAATTTATTTGTTTTTTAAAATCGTGATCTAGATTGTATGGTATTTTACTTTTTTTTGGGGGAGCATCACGTCGAAACCATTAAAATGCCAACAACCTTTCTTTTATAATATCCTCTCTCTCTAGGGTTAATAATTGATTTACGAGATTAATAATACGTGGTTAATAACTAGTGATGGAAAAAATGCCAGGAAGAAGAGAGAAGAGAGTTTGGCGTGGGGTGGGGTGGGGTGGGGTGGGGTGAGATGGGATCTTGTTCTTTCGCGAGGAATGCGACATGCGCGGGAGGCTGCGTTCGTTGCCAAGACAACACACGAATGATCGATGCCGATGGGAAAGGGTGTCTTCAGGGGGTGAAAGGGCAAGGCCACCAATCCACAAATATGCCACTCTAATTAAACAATGGTGTCTTTAGAAGTCAACTCTCGCCTCGGGAGATGAGAAAGAGAGAGTGTGAGTGTAGGGTGGAAAGAGTCTAAAAGAGAGAGAGAGAGAGAAGAAAAAGAGCATCTTACCAAAAGAGATTATTCTCCTGACATTCTAAATCTCCAATTTGTTATTCTTAAATTTGCATTAAGATAAATAATGGGGAGCGTTAAAAAAAAAAATAAAAAAGATTCTAAAATACAAATATCGCCAAAAATTTTTTTTAAATTAATATAAAAGATTAAGATTTTTGAAAAATTTGTAAATAAACGAATAAAATATTAAAAAATTTTTAGTTATAGACGCAACATAAATGTCAGCGTTTCAAGTACATGACCTTAAGGACCAAAATTTCAAATTATTATATCCTTAATTAATTGCTCAAGGAATAATTTGATCAAGGGGCAGAATGATATTTTGGAGACTAGTTAAAGCCAATAAAGGTCTTTGAAAAAAAACGAAATTGAAGAATTCATTCAACTTTTCGTCACCTTCTACATTTCATCCTACAAATACGCCTAACTACGAAACTACGAAAGCTAGAAAAATTTACTAATCTAATAAAAATCGTTCAACTATCTAGATACAAACATGAGTTTGAGTATATATGATTGGAGAGGTACAAAGGTCACTAGATGTCCAATTATGCTGGACAAATCAGTAAAATTCACCTTCGACATTCATTTGAAAAAGTGACAAATTTTAAAACACAAAGGTCAGCTAAGAATTTAAAAATGCTGTGCTTTTTAATTTTCCGGCACCTGATGTCATAGAAATTGAAAATCTCATTTATTAATATCTGTTAATAGCCAATTTATTTAAAAAAATTTTAATTTTTAATTCGCACGAATTAGTCCTCGATTATATAGGAATGCCTGGGGAGTACCTAAACTGACAAAAGTTTTGAGGGGTGACCAAGACACGACTCACTCACCCAGATTGAGTCCGGAGTAAAGGCTGACGTCATCATCATATAACGGTTTGATCCATTGCTTGGGCTTCTAGACTCCCCTGTCGTGAACTCCATGGATTTTTGTAGTAAGGTTCCGTGTCATTGTTGGATAATGCAAGTTATGAATATGCTCAGATGCAGCCATGCGTGGAAAGCTTGGCAACCAAACTGGTCCTAGACTGGCCCTTTGGATTTTCCAACGCGGCAGGAAAATTTCATTTTTTTTTTATCTCTTGGCATCAAAAGCCAGACTCTCATTAATGATAAATTATATATATATATATATAAAATCAGTTGAAGATGTCCATTATTTATATTTATTTATGTAAACAAATTGGACGAGGAGCCAACTGATATCCACAATATGGAAAAAGACCTACCCCAGATGACAGAGGCAATAAATTCATTTAAAATTTTGTTTAAATGAAATTAATTTGCCTAATTGCAAACGTAATAAGTTCGGTTCCTGTTAAAAATGATTAACTAATTGATTTAGATAAATAGATTAGGGATTTTATATAAAAAAAAAATTCAATTACGCGTATATAGTAATTAAAAGAGGAGATCAAAAACACTTCAGATTCAATTAGTTTGATTGAGAATCTTAAAGAAATCATTCTAATCGTTTGCGATTGCTAAGTGCTTTTTATTGAAATGCTCTGCTTTTCAGTGCCGAGATGATCAGTCAAACTTATTTATTCATCTGCTCTTTTTCTTAATAAATGGGACAGATAAGGTATGTAAAATTTTTTAGAAACAACTTGGGGATAAAAAAAATTATATTGATAATTTTTAGCTCAGGATCTTTTTTATTTTAGGCCAAAGATATGTTTCTATGTGCGGTCTAAATAAAAAGAAATATTTTTGTTTATAAAAAAAAATCCAGTTTTATCAACTTTTTTCGTAAAATTTTCCATATTTTTTATGCTAATTTTTTTCTGCTTCATATTCATATTTTTTTTTTTAGACGTGCTTTTTGAAGTGTCGCTTAAAACGGGGGCCCGGATGCATTGCATCCACCGGACCAATACTTTCTATATATGAATAATAAATAGAAAGGAAATAAATATTTTAAGATATTGCTGAATATAAAGAGATGAGGCTGTCTAATTTATATCTGATAGGACAGGAAAAATATAAATAATTATTTGATTTAATTTTTTCCTGGCTACATTTCCTCTCCAGAAATGTTTTAAAGCCAAAAAGAAATTAACACATTTCACTAAGTGCCATTTAACAGAAGTAGCTTAAATCAAAACCAAAAAAATGTGGCATATACGAGCAACGATTAATAAAATAATATTTAAAATCATATATAAAAGCATTGAGAATTGATTTGTTAGAAATATGCAATACAAATAGAGCTTAATCTTTCTGATTCTCTGGCGATGAAGCGAATCAACCCTTATTTGCTAGCGCTGACATTTACTTTATTCTCTACTCTAAATTTTCTTGATGTGAGTGTAAACCCCACTGTATAAGGAATAGAAGAACAGGGAGGAATGTCGTCGCCATCGGCCAACCGGAAGTGGTTTTTGCCACTGACGACGAAGGCTCTACTTCCGCCGGCAAAGAAACACTTTTCATGTCCGAGTCATGAGACATAATATATTTTTTTACTTTTTTTTTTTTCTTCTTCATAATAAAAGAAGCCTCTTTCTATTCTAGTTTTTAGTTTAGTTGGCCATTTAAAACGGATATCCTTTTTTTTTTTTTTTTGACAGAGTTTAAGAGAATATTTGAAATTCTAATACCTTTTTATAAATTATATGACGAAAATTAATTTCTTTTATTCAAATTTTGATATTTATATATCCGAAAAACTTATGCTGATAAATCTGGTTACGTTTAAAAGTTTTTACCCTGTCTCCTTGTGAGAATAAAGACAATCTCTTTATTTTAATATTCTTTATAATTTTCAAAATAATTTTAATTAATATTAAGAAAATTCTTTACGCTTTTCGGTTATGAATAAGAAATGAATCTTTCGAGCGAAAACTCGGTTGCCCGGCCTTACAATTGCGATGACATTCAATACAGCCCGGTATTCTGAAATATTCCTAAGAAAAAAAAAAAGAGAAATTTTATTTTATTTAAACTTTTTCTTAGGTAGCTAATTCCAATATCTTTTTTTAAATTCTCCTAATTAAACAATGAAGAAAAATTTTAACTCGAAAGCTTAGAAAAAATTTCTTAGGGATGTAGATTTTCTGTTGACTAAAAATAGATTTGTAGTTATGAAGACTAGACGATTATTTTATAAATTATCCCATGTGAAAGACCACCAGTAACCATCTTAAAAACTTTAAGCTTGACAAATTTTTTTAACGAGATGTACTATCTCCTTACAGCTACGCTTAAATTGTAATTCTTACTTCTCAATTATTGATGATTGAAGAATTTTGATTCTTTTTTTTTTTTTTTTTTTGTTAAATAAATTAAATAAAATTTTTTTTTACTAAACTGACTAAAACCACTTCGTAAACTAGAGCTCCCCATTGAAAGGATATGCGTGGGCTTCCCTCTAACCCCCAAGGGACATTTAAGGGATAATCGGAATTCAATTCAATGGGACCATCGAGTTCCCAGAAGCGCCTCGCCGGAGGCGATCCCCTCTAATGCAGCCCTATACTGATGACTATCGTCAGCGTATCATTTTTTAATAATCAGTTCATCACTCGATGGGAGAAAGAAAAAAATCCACGAAATTATTATAATAAAAGAGCTATTAAATCAAAATATACAAACAATTTCAAATATTATATAGTCAAAACGTTACTTTGTTGGAATAAATATTTTATTGCTAGGATAAAAAAAGGGCAATAAAAATCAGAGGGATCATCACCAAGAGTCAATAAATAAAAGTAACTACACTCGTTATAGATTTGAGATAGGTTAGATCTAGTTGAATGAATTATTATATATACATATTTTATAATCAAACTTCATGGGACAAAAATTAAATATTGGATATAAAACCAGATGATAAATGCGATAAAGAGAAACGTTTTTTTTTTTTTTTTTATTAATATCATTACTATAAAATAGGAAAACGATCCCTCGGTGAGGAAGATTCAAGATGTATGAGGTTTGGGTATGATCAAAGTGCCCCATATCAGGAAATTGGTTTATGGATTGCTCCTGGTGCGGTTTTTCGCTTTGTCCTCGTCCTTTGCCATCAACCAACCACTCGCTCCATTAAAGCCAATTATCAAGGTGGCGTAGTTGTGCTAAATTATTATTGTTTTAACATATAGTGTTATTAACTTTACCCTTTTAAGAGGTTTGGGTAATTGAAGAATTTGGTGTGGGTCAATGTATACATATTTAATCAAATATAACATTCACAACATTTTTTGATTTTTTTCTAACTATTTCACCAAATTATAGCACTTTTAGTTACATAACCTTTAATAAAAAATAATCCCCGATAATTGTTTTTTAAAAATGATTCTTAGTATGAAGAATTATAAATAATTAATAATTCGATATTAGTTAATGCCATTAGTGGTAGTTTATTTTAGTAATTAATAATATAAAAATTATATTAATATACAACGTTTCGGCCACTATTTCTGCAGCCGTCATCAGATGCAACACGTATATTTACTTATTAAAGAGAATGATGACGGCTGCAGAAATGGTAGTCGAAACGTATTATTTTATATTGGTATAACTTTTGTATTATTAATTACTCAAATAAACCACCATTAATACCAAAATGTCCTTTATTTATAATAATTATGAAAAATTATTGAGGATAAATATGAAAATATTTACTTTACCTACCTACTTTATTGCAAGAATTTATATAACTATTCCGCCAATGCTTTTTTTTATTTCGCGTTCCCCTAGTCATCTATCCCAGGTTTGGTACCACTAAAATATAACAGAGAAAAAAATTATAATAATTAAATAAATAAATATATTATAGGCTAGTAAAAATACAAAATTAATAAAGCCTCAATTTAAAGATAAATCTATTGATATTTCTAATTGACACACAATCCTACATCTACTGATTCCATCTAAATCTTCTCCCATAATCTATAATAAGGAGGAAGGTTGCTCTCAGTATTATTTAAGACTATATCTATATCATTGTATATCATTATGGAAAAATGACTCATAAAAGTCTCAATGTTCTAGAGATTTATTTCCATTCCAATTGCTTGGCATAATTTCAAGGAAGAGATTTGGTATAATAAATAAATAAAGAATAGATTTGATAGAATGTGAAATAAGCCCAACCTGATGAGGGAAGACTGGCACAATGAAAGAGAAGCCTTAGAGTAATTCGTGATTGCCATTCACTAGACCACTACTAAGTCTCTTTGTAAATTAATAAGATAAATCTTTTTTCTTTCAAGATTCCCTTAAGGACGAAACATTTTTAGGAGCGCCAGGCTACTTTCTACAAATTATATTATTAGACCAAAATTTTGAAGGTCACAAAAAATATTTTTTTCTGTGAAGTTGGGGGTTGTGGATCGATATAAATTCGATTATATTAACATACATTAAGAGATAAACTTTTTCCAGAAGATATAAATCATATTTTTTGGAAATGTTAAAGAAAAAAAAATGGATAGCTTATATAAAGGATGTTCAACTCAAAATGTTTTTATTTTAATTAAATAGAGTAAAGGCATAACAAGTTGTGTTAATATTTAGAAGGCCATAAAAAGGATTGTGAGAGTTTCGCTTTATTTGTGCGCTGAAAGAAATAAACAAACAACCACTGAATGGACAAGAACTTGAGGGAGGGGGACGTTCATTGGAAAAGATGGGGCCATTCCATTTAGTATTTCGAAATATATTGTTAAAGAATAAGAAAGACAGATGGAGATTTTTATAGGAGACTTGAGATAGGCAGTCAAGTTGAACTTTCACGAGCTATCCAGTATGATAAGTTGACACAAATGAATAAAGACGGCGATAGAAAAAATGCTTTTACTCCAATATGTTATAAATGTAACAAAAAGGTACAAGAAAACTAAATCTCGAATTAGGAAAAAAGATTTGATATAAATCTTCTATAATTTAGACAAACAAAGAGACTAGGGTAGAGCAGGCGGATGAAAAGAGAGATGTGGAGAAGAAAGGAAGGACTCCCACTCTCATTCTCCTTTATTTGTAATTGATTGAAGGCTTGGGGGGAATAAAAGTTTGTCCTTGACAAAGGAGTAATCGAGTTCACTGGTGGGTTATCTTTTCGAGTTGATCTTTAAGTCTCACTTGTCAGTGCCTTTCTCAATTCCACTCCTGCTTTGAAATATTTCATAAATAAATTTAAGTGGAGTTTATTTTGAATTACTAATCAATACTGACTGGTCAGTAAAGTTATAAACAGGAAGAAAAAGAATTATATTTTGTTATCATGGTAACGTTGTCCTATCTTTCTATGGGATCCTTAAAATTCTATATCGAGAACCCCTCACTATTTTGAGGTGGAAAATGATTAATACATCTTAAAGAACATTCTATTTATTATTGAATCAATATTGTTTAAGAGAAAATCGAAAAAACCTAAAAAGAGTATATCAATAAATTGAAACCAAAATTATTTAGGGGGGGGGGGAAGGATTAAGTTTTATGCATTTCAAAGATCACCTAATAAATAATTTATGATTTTAATGAATTTTAATCAAAATTGTTTGAGTGAATTTGAGAAAATCAAAAAACTAAAAAAGCATCTCACTAAAGTACTAGTATTCTTTGACTGTATTTTATTCAAAAGCTTCGAGATACAAGGCAGAAATGTGCCTAGCTTAAATATAAAATTTTATGATTTTTCGTTTTTGGGATATTTTGTTTACACACAAACAGACCATTTTGCGAAACTCATTTTTTTAGTTTCAGGGAACCTCAAAACGTGTATTTCCGTTGAAATCTCGACATCGATTTTTTTTGCAATCGCAAAACTTTCCCACTACATGTCTCATGTATAGATATGAGAAAGTCAAAACATTGAGTATCTTTTTACTTTCTCTTACCAATATATGAAACATATAGTGAGAAAGTCTTGCGACGCTGAATCTCTTTTATTTTTATCTTTTATTTTTACTTTCTCTTACCTATATATTAATTTCTCTTATTATCCTTTTAAAAGAGTCAAATTAAATTCTCTTCAATTCGCTTAATTAAAAAATATTACCATCGGAAAAATAAATTTTTTTTATCTTTCAGAAAACAAACAAAATAAGAGACATGAAATTCTCATTTATTAAACAAAATAAATTCAAGTTAACTGTACATTGATCGGCCTAGGGGCCCGAAGCAAAAAAAATCTGGTATAACATCACCTCACTCTTGTGTGATGAGCGTTTAGCTCATACATTCATCAAGTGGCGTAAAATCATGAGTAACCATGTTCCTTGATTTCACCTCACGTACCAAAGGTCAGTAGTTCGTTAACCGTCCTGAACTACAAAAATTTATTTAAATCAATTAATATAAATAAATTAGGACGTAGTATAAATGGCCTCAGATGCTGAGTGACAAAAAAAAGACAAAAAATTTTTTGGAATTCAATTTACCCCTATAAATTGTACAAATAAAATTGTGCAAATTTCAAACTATATATATAGTAGAATATATTTAGTGCAAATGGCTATTAAACCATTGAGCTTATGTGCAACGCGTGTCTTGATTACCTCCTCTGGCCACAAGCTCTGCGGTAATAACCGCCAGTGTGGCCAGCAGAACCTAAAGCGTTTTGTAACTCAGCAAGACTTGCTTACATAAACGCAAATGAGGCTCTGCCTGATGAATATTTTGTTTTATTAATATAAAGAAGGTAGGCTTGCGGCCTGGAAAGTCATTCGACTTAGACTGCATAAAATGCAGCCACTCAGGGCAAGACAAGCCAAAGATGCTTGGAGCAGGGCGCACTCTAAAGACTCGCA